>ML252518.1:83026-110695 GCA_005239495.1 Nicotiana undulata | reverse complement strand
GGGTCGACAGGGTCAATTTTCTAGTCCACCTCCGCAGCCGCCGAAGACTTGCTATTCATGTGGCGATTCGGGGCACATATCCAGGTTTTGCCCTAGAGGCTCTAGTGGATCCCATTATCAGGGTTCACGTGCTATGGTTCCCGCACCTAGTTCACCCTTGCCCCCTCATCCAGCTAGAGGTGGTGGTCGAGGTACCAGAGGTGGTGGTCATGTTCATAGAGGTGGAGCACAGGCCGCAAGGGGTAGAGGCTAGGTGGCAGCAGGTAGACCTAGAGATGTTCCGGTTGAAGGGTCTCAGCCCCGATGTTATGCATTTCCTGCTCGTCCAGATGCTGAGGCTTCTGATGTAGTTATCACAGGTACGGTCTCAGTCTGCAGCCGTGAGACATTGGTACTATTTGATCCAGGATCTACTTATTCATATGTGTCGTCATATTTCGCACCTTATTTGAGCATGCCTCGTGATTCTTTGAGTTCTGCTGTATATGTGTCTACCCCGATGGGTGTTTCTATCGTGGTTGATCGTGTTTATCGGGGATGTATAGTTGCTATTGGGGAATTGGAGACTCGGGTAGATCTTTTGCTTTTGGACATGGTTGATTTTGACGTGATCTTGGGTATGGATTGGCTGTCTCCCTATCATGCTATCTTGGACTGTCATGCCAAGACAGTGACATTAGCCTTGCCAGGAGTACCTCGTTTAGAGTGGAGAGGGACTCCTAGTCATTCCTCTGGTAGAGTTATTTCTTATATGAAGGCTCAGCGCATGGTCGAGAAGGGGTGTTTGGCCTATGTTCGAGATTCTAGTGCAAAGGTTCCTCCTATGGAGTCTGTGCCCGTGGTTCGTGAATTTCCAGAGGTATTCCCTGCTGACCTGCCCGGTATGCCACTCGACAGGGATATTGATTTCTATATTGAGCTAGTTGAGAGCACTCAACCCATTTCTATTCCCCCGTATCGTATGGCTCCGCCAGAGTTGAAGGAATTAAAGGAACAATTACAAGATTTGTTGGACAAAGGCTTCATTAGGCCTAGTGTTTCTCCTTGGGATGCTCCAGTATTGTTCGTGAAGAAGAAAGACGGCTCAATGAGGATGTGTATTGACTACCGGTTGTTGAATAAGGTTACTGTCAAGAACAAGTATCCTTTGCCGAGGATTGATGATTTATTTGATCAGCTCCAGGGTGCTACGGTGTTCTCTAAAATAGACTTGAGGTCTGGTTATCATCAGCTGAGGATTAGGGCTTCTGATGTGCCTAAGAAAGCTTTTCGCACTCGTTATGGGCATTATGAGTTCTTGGTCATGTCGTTCGGGTTGACTAATGCCCCCGCTGCTTTCATGGAGTTGATGAATCGGGTATTCAGGCCTTATTTGGACTCATTTGTGATCGTGTTTATAGATGATATTTTGGTATACTCTCGCAGCCGAGAGGAGCATGAGCAGCACCTTCGAGTCGTCCTCCAGACTCTGAGGGATAGTCAGTTGTATGCCAAATTTTCTAAGTGTGAGTTCTGGCTGAGTTCGGTGGCATTTCTGGGCCACGTGGTATCGGCAGAGGGTATTCAGGTGGATCCGAAGAAAGTTTCAGCAGTCAGAGATTGGCCTAGGCCCACTTCAGCCATAGAGATTCGGAGTTTCTTGGGCCTATCAGGCTATTATCGCCTGTTCGTAGAGGGGTTTTCGTCTATAGCATCCCCTATGACCAAGTTGACGCAGAAAAATGTTCAGTTCAGATGGTCGGAGGAGTGTGAGGCGAGCTTTCAGAAGCTCAAGACCGCATTGACCACAGCACCAGTGTTGGTACTACCCACAGGTTCAGGTTCTTATACCGTGTATTGTGATGCTTCGCGAGTTGGGCTTGGTGCAGTGTTGATGCAGGATGGGAAGGTTATAGCCTATGCTTCCCGTCAGTTGAAGATTCATGAAAAGAACTATCCAGTCCATGATTTGGAACTTGCAGCTATTGTTCACGCCTTAAAGATTTGGAGGCACTATTTATATGGGGTACCGTGTGAGGTATTCACCAATCATAAGAGTTTGCAATACTTGTTTAAGCAAAAGGCGTTGAATATGAGGCAGAGGAGGTGGTTAGAGTTGTTGAAAGATTATGATATTACAATACTCTATCATCCGAAAAAGGCCAATGTGGTGGCCGATGCTTTGAGCCGGAAATCGGTCAGCATGGGTAGTTTGGCTTACTTATCAGTTGGAGAGCGACCTTTGGCTTTGGATGTTCAGGCGTTAGCCAATCGATTTGTCAGATTGGAGGTTTCTGAGGGTGGCAGTGTTTTGGCCTATACCATCGCTCGTTCTTCATTGTACNAAGATGTACCAGGACTTGCGGCAGCATTATTGGTGGCGTAGAATGAAGAAAGATATTGTGGCCTATGTGGCTCGGTGCTTGAATTGTCAGCAGGTTATATATGAGCACCAGAGACCGGGTGGTTTGAGGCAGTGGATTTAGCTTCCCGAGTGGAAGTGGGAGCGTATCACGATGGATTTTGTAGTTGGACTTCCACGGACTCAGAGGATGGTTGATGCAGTATGGGTTGTGGTGGATAGGCTGACCAAGTCAGCACATTTCATTCCGGTGGCAGTTTCATCTTCAGCGGAGAAGTTAGCTCAGATTTATATGAGAGAGATCGTCAGATTGCACGGTGTGCCCCTATCTATTATATCAGACCGAGGTACTCAGTTTACCTCCCATTTCTGGAGAGTATTCCAGCGAGAGTTGGGCACACAGATTGAGTTGAGTACAACATTTCATCCTCAGACGGACGGACAGTCCGAGCGCACTATTCAGATTTTGGAGGATATGTTGTGGGCATGTGTTATTGATTTCGGTGGTTCATGGGATCAGT
Organism: Nicotiana undulata; assembly: GCA_005239495.1. Lineage (NCBI taxonomy): Eukaryota > Viridiplantae > Streptophyta > Magnoliopsida > Solanales > Solanaceae > Nicotiana > Nicotiana undulata. Next base: position 107,833 of record ML252518.1, on the reverse strand, counting down.
TCTTGTCGTTAGCAAAGTTTGCCTAAAACAACAGTTACCAGTCGAGCATTGAGATGGCTCCGTATGAGGCGTTGTATGGTAGGCGATGTCGGTCTCCAGTCGGATGGTTCGAGCCCGAAGAGGCTAGGTTATTGGGTTCCGAGTTTGTCAAGGATGCCTTGGATAAAGTGAAGATTATTCAGGATAGGCCTCGTACAGCTCAGTCCAGGCAAAAGAGCTATGCAGATCGTAGAGTTCGAGATCTGGATTTCATGGTAGGAGACCAGGTATTCCTCCGAGTGTCGCCTATAAAGGGCGTGATGAGGTTCGGGAAGAAGGGCAAGTTGAGCCCTAGGTATATTGGTCCATTTGAGATCTTAGAGAAAGTAGGAGAGGTGGCCTACAGACTTGCCTTGCCACCGCATTTATCAGCAGTGCATCCAGTTTTTCATGTATCTATGCTCCGGAGGTATATTGCAGATCCGTCTCATGTTCTTGATTTCAGCGGTGTCCAATTGGACAAGGATCTGACTTATGAGGAGGAGCCAGTAGCCATACTAGATAGGCAGGTTCGACAGTTGAGGTCGAAGAGTTATCCTTCGGTCCGTGTTCAGTGGAGGGGTCAGCCTGCCGAGGCAGCTACATGGGAGTCCGAGTCCGATATGAGGAGTCGTTATCCCCATCTATTCTCAGACTCAGGTATTTTTCTATGTCCGTTCGAGGACGAATGGTTGTTTTAGAGGTTGAGATCGTGATGAACCAAAAGGTCATCTTATGTAATTTAAGCTATATCTGTATTCCGAGGCTCCGAGAGCCTCCGTTAGTCTCACCTCGATATGCGTGCACAACCTGGGCGTGTAGCCAGGAAGCTATTATGTGAAAATTTGATAAACAAATGAGTTTTGATAATTAATAAATGAATATAGTTGACTTTGGTCAAAAATTTTGGCAAACGGACACGTACCCGTGATTCGACGGTCCCGGAGGGTCCGTAGGAAAATATGGGACTTGGGCATATGCCCGGAATCGAATTCCGAGGTCCCAAGCCGGATAAATAAATTTTTAAAAGAAATTGTTTTCTGAAAATAATGAAGGAATGCGAAAGTGAAAATTTATGTGAAAACCTCGTTACTGGGTTCGTATTGTGGTTTCGGAGCCCGGAACAGGTATATTATATATTATTTGTCCTATCTGTGGAACTTGGTGTGAAACGGGCGTGAATTGAGTAGTTTCGGATCAAAAATGAGGTTTTGAGGTTTTAAAGAATTTGAAATGTGACTTGGAAAGTGATGTTATGTTCTCGACGTCAGAATGAGATTCCGAGACCGGGAATAGTTCTGTGGTGTCATTTATAACTTATCTGCAAAGTTTGAAGTCATTCCGAGACAGCTTAGGCCGGTTCGACGTATTGGAGTGAATTCTAGAATTTAAAGTTCTTAAGATTTGATTAAATAAGTTTTGGGGTTTGATTTCGAGTTCCGCTGTTGTTTTTCGTGTTCCGAAAGTTCGAGCGAGTTTGCTTAGTGATTTAGGACTTGTTAATATATTTGGATGGGGGCTCGGGTTGGCCCAGGTGCCTCCCGGACCCCGCGCGAGGCCAAAAACCAGCAGAAACCACTGCTGGTGCACAGCAGCTGGTGTGATCGTAGGTGCAGTTGCCCAGCCGTAGGTGCGAGACCGCCCCTGCGGTCCCAGCCTCGCAGGTGCGACTCTTCTCGTAGGTGAGACCCAGGCGCCGCAAGGGCGGCTCCGCAGGAGCGGCTTCCCTTCCGCAGGTGCGGCCCCTTCTGGGCTTGCCCAAGTCCGCAGGTGCGATCCCTTTTCCGCACCTGCGATACCGCAGGTGCGAGTCCCCTTCCGCAGGTGCGAAAATTGCCCAGTTAATATATTAATTTCCAAAACAGTGTTTAGACGGAATTCTTTCAAAATACACAAACTCCTCTTTCTCCAAGCCCCTTAGGCATCCATTGAAGCTTCCTTTCACTAATACTTCGTGGGTTAGAGAATCTTAACTTGTTTTCTTCATTTTCCATTAATCTTTATTGAATTCCTAAGCCTAAAACATGTAATTTAAGGTAGAAATTGGGGGAATTGGGTAGTGTTAGGTTTTTGGGATTTTTGGGTGATTCAACCCCAATTTGGGGTCGAATCTTAAAACAAATTGTATATTCTTAATCGTGGGGATATGGGTGATCGGGTTTTGGTCCGAACCTCGAGTTTCGACCACGTGGGCCCGGGGTCAAATTTTGGAATTTTAGGAAGAATGATTAGAAATGGGTAATTAGGCTATGGGTTTGAGTTATTGAGTCATTATTGATATACTTGAGTTGAATATGTCTAGATAATATCGTTTCGGAGCCGGATTATAAAGGAAAGGCGGTGTTAGAGGGTTGATCGCTCTATTTTGGACCCGAGGTAAGTGACTTGCCTAACTTCGGTGAGGGAATAGGTATTGTTTGCTACGTGTTTACTTGTTAATCATGTTCGTTGCATAGGTAGAGTGACGAGTACCTATGTGATGAGAGTCTAGCATGACCGTGAGTCTAACATGATAGCAATCGTAGCTTTTCTTCCATGTCTTTTAAATTATGAAATTGCCATTATTTGTAAGAGTATGATGTTGGTTGTGGTGAAAGAATGAGACGTAGATTGTTGTTGAGGGTGAATATTTGTTGCCAAAGATACTCTGTTGAGATTGGTATAGCTGAGACCCTTGTCGGGTAATTGTGTGTTTAATATTAATATGTACCCCCTCGTTGAGCATTATTGTCTTGCATTTCTATTATATTGAAATTTCCTTGCCATTGATATTTATACCGTTCTGGTAAAGAAGAGGGGTGATGTTATTGTTATGCACGAGGGGACATGCAGTGCCGAGTGTTGATATTGTTATATATGCACGAGGGGACATGTCGTGCCGATTGATAGTTGAGATTACGCACGAGGGGACATGTCGTGCCGATTGATAGTTGAGATTACGCACGAGGGGACATGTCGTGCCGATTGATAGTTGAGATTACGCACGAGGGGACATGTCGTGCCGATTGATAGTTGAGATTACGCACGAGGGGACATGTCGTGCCGATTGATAGTTGAGATTACGCACGAGGGGACATGTCGTGCCGATTGATAGTTGAGATTACGCACGAGGGGACATGTCGTGCCGATTGATAGTTGAGATTACGCACGAGGGGACATGTCGTGCTCTGTTTTCTTTATTGACTCCCGCATACTGGTAGTTGTGTCTTCGGTTTCTGTTTTTACTTTCCAGCCGCATTCTCACTGTACCGTTGTGAATTTGTTGTTGTTTTTCCTGTATCCCTAGCATGTACACTCCATATCTTATTTTATCGTTTAAGTTCTGATATTATTGCTACCCCGTTAATATTTTTCCTCTATTTGTTCCCATATCTCTTCTATGTGATCATACTTGTTTTTCATTATCGGTTAATTCTTGTACATATAACTGCTTAGACTAGGACAGGTGATCGTATTATGCTAAGTCTAGCCTCGTCACTACTTCGGCCGGGGTTAGGCTTGGCACTTACTCAGTACATGGGGTCGGTTGTACTGATACTACACTGCACTTCCTTGTGTTGTGCAGACCTTGCTACCGGACCCCGTGGAGCGTTCTGAGAGAGATACCTTCAGTCCACGTTAGAGCTTCGAGGTATACACTGGCATCCGTGCATCCCGAGGCTTCTTTCCTTTATCTTTTCATTGTCTTTCATCTTTACTTCCAAGATAGTGTTGCACTTTCATTCCAGACTTGTATGTAGTATTCTAGTAGCTAGTCCGTGGGATTGTGACACCCCGCTTTTGGGAGCTTACGTTTTTTTTTACATTTGTTATGTTCTTACTTTCCGCATTTAAAGTTTCGTTATTTTTATTAGCGATGTTTGAAGGATTCTGTTGGGAATATGAAAAAGGGAAAGGCATGTTATCGATTTTCGGTTAAACGGTTGTTCCACTATTATCTCAGTATGTGATGTAAATTGGTTGAAGTTGATGAGTTAGCATTATATTCCGTATCAAATGATTTTAAATCGCTATTGCAAGTTATATGTTGGCTAGCCTAGCGGGTTCAACGTTAGGCGCAGTCACGGTCTAAAGGGTGGGAATTTGGGTCGTGACAAGAAGATACTAGAGAGAGAGAGATGAGTGGAGAGATGAGTGGTCTCGAAAGAATGAGGGGTCGGATGGGGGGTCGTTTGAGTTAATTAAGGAAGGAAACAATCTGGGACATTGATCTCATTTGATCAATGGCTCAGATTTAATCAGGGGTTGGGGCGGGTTAAATTTGGATTGGGCTGGATCGAATTTGGGTTATGGGTTTGGGTAAATTGGGTTTTAAGATTGGGTTGAAATGTGGCTAAAAATTAAAATAGTTGTGGCTATATGTTAAATACCCGATAAAATAGATAATTAATTAATTAAAATAGCTAATAATTATATACAAAATGAAATTAAGTTTAAATAAGTGAAATCACAGTAATTAACTAATATTAAGTGTAAAGTGCATAAACTTCGAATTAAAAATAATACAAAATGTCTAATTGGGCTATAATTGTAAAATTGCTGTAATTGAAATTAAATAAAACCCAATTGACTAATTTGTGAAATAATTGAACTTTAATGGATAAAAACTGATTATAAATAACATACTGAGCTGGGAAATATTTTGACATTATTTATAGCATAATTTTATGAATTATTTAAATATGAAATATTAAAATAAATAGGAAAGTAATTTAATAAAAATAGAGAAAAATACTCATTATTACAAAGAGTAATTTAGAAAGCTTATATGCAAGTTTGCAAATAATTTGAGGAAAAATTGGGTATCAAAAAGTATTACACCAGAAGCAGGCCTATGGTATGTTTTTTGTGGCACATAAATGTTATTTCTCATAGTGACTGAATTCTTTCCATCTTGAGTTCCTAATTGTTCTTGAAATTTATTGTTTATGAAACTAATATCTATTATTTGTGTGAGGGAACAAGACTTGTGAAGGAAAGGTAATGTTTGGCGTCTGTGTTAGAGTAAGTGAGAAGGTTGTGGAAAATGCTTCGTGCTTTTGAGTCGAGTCTTGAGGTGAGAATGTTGTGGTATGGTGCTTAGGGTTCTTTAAATATTCTTGGCACGATGAGTTAGGGAAGTTGTTTGTTGAGAAGGTCGCCCCTATGTGAACTGTAGTTTGATTGCTCGAGGAAAAACAATGATTTTAGTGTGGGGTGTTGATTATAGGCTACAAACCCGTATTTTAGTCGTCTATTGAACTCTAATCACTGCACTTTACTTGTGTTTAAGCTTAAATAATTATGATTTGTGCTTATTACATGTTACATGCCTTGCAGGAAATGATTCCAAGATATTAAGATAATTTGGAGCTAAATCGAATGAGTTGGAGCTTTGAAGACTGAGTAAAAGCCTAAGAAATTAAACTAGGATTACGTTCGGGGGTCGGGGACCACATATGGGATATCAAAAATGAAGATAATAATTTAACTATGGAAAACTTTCACTGTCACGCCATGTAGGGAACTGCATGGGGAGGCGCGGCGGTGCATAATATGTCTTGTCGTTTAGAAACGACTCTCTGAACTTTCCTACTACCACAGCGCATGGCACAATGCGAGGCGTGGAAAGCATGTACAAATTTCTTAGAGTATTTGCCTGTTTCGGCTTGAAAAGAGTTGTTTCGTTCGGGCCCGCTCCTACATGGTATAAATACATTGAAAACATACTTTTAAGGGATTGTTGACCTATAAAAGACTGGAAGAGCATTGGAGACTCAAAGCACAAGGGGATTCGTCAATCTTTCCTCAACTCAACACCTGGGTTTTAATTGAATTCATGTTTTCTTATTATTTAACTTTAGTTGTGATGACTTTCTCCATGATTATGGCATGGTTTACCTTATGATTTGATGGACATGGTGTTTTGATTGATATTTGTGGATTCTAACTCTAGTTCTTTGCATGAATTCATTTATGGAGCTTTGAACTGATTGCATTTTTGTTCATCGAATTATTTAATCGAAAGAGGAATAATTTGGGTGATTATCTTCGCATTATTTTTTTGGTTTAATTTAGTGATTATTTTAAGTAATCAAAAGAGCTTGTTGGATTGTTGATTAAATCATGTTAGGAGAATGTTTGAGAGATGTTTTCCTAAAGACTGGTCCATTAATGTGTTCTTTCATATCTTCATTATGCTTTATATAAGTTCACGTCATAGAGTTAAGATTTCATCGAGAAAGGAGTCTTGCCCACACATTTGAGCTAATCATCAAGTAAATTCGTTAGATTCATAAGAACATTAGGGTGAATTGAACTAGAGTTAGATCCTGAATAGCCATCTTGCACCCATGCTATCACGACCCCTATTTATCCCATTGATTATTTCGGTGTTACTCATCTATTGTCTTCCTGTGATCAATTGTTAATTATTTTAGTTTTTATAGTTAGTTTTAATTATCAATCATTCAAATCAAAATGTTAATAATCCTGAATAATGTTCAAGCCATAAATTACTTGAATATTTTTTAATGGCAGAATAGGCTAGTAGACACTTGTACTTATTCGCATTTGTCATCTCGGTCCTTGTACTCAACAAAGTTTCATCAAAGAACTTATAATTATTCAAAATAAGTATTTTGAACCCCTCTGACCATTGACCGAGCATGTGTGGCAACTTGATGAACGAGTTGTACAAAATGTGTATATTTCACGTGTATAACGAGCGTGAATGTAGAAATTTATATTAAATTTTCAAAAAGGAAAAGAAAAAGAAGAAGACAAAAGAAATAAAAAACAACATCATAGTATGTTCTTTTTCTCGTTTTCAACCGTGACCCACCCCTTCCCCTGTTATATTTCTCTTTATTCCCTCCCTTTCTTGTTATTCCCCAACCCCAGTCCCAATTCTTTTTCTTTTTCCCCCTTTCTTGTTTTCCCCATCCCCTGCCCCCATTTCTTTTTCTTTTTTCCCCTTCATGTTCTTCCCCAGCCCCTGCCCCTTTTATTTTTTTCTTCTTTTTTATAGTATCATTCATAAATATGATTTTCCTTTGCATGGTCCAATTAATTATCTTTTTTCCATTGTTTGTTTGCTTTGTGAATATTTGTATTCAGTACAAAATAATGTGATTTGATTGATAGAAATTTTTAAATTTTATTGATCTTGTATGTTTGTTGTTATATAGGGATGAAGTTAAATTTACTATAATATTAGGAACCATTTTATGGAAAGCAAGATCTTTACAGGGGAAGGTGCAGGTATAAAGCTAGTGAAATTGTGAATGAGTGAAGGAATAAAGATGGGCGAAAATGGCGAAAAGAGTAACAGAATTGGGTTGGTACTATGGTTGGCCAACTGTATTTTAGAGAGAGAGAAAAATAGTGGAGAAAAGGTATTCAGATACAGGTGGGATAGTGGTTCTTATGGAGGAATCAGGAATGGGAGAGTACTATTCATGGTGTTATCTGGTGGCTAGATTCAAGGGATGAGGTAGTACAATAAGGAGAGGATGATGGTGGAGAAGAAAGAACAATAAAGAAAAGGTTTTAAAAATAGAGGGCGGAAAGATAAAAGTTTTAATTTTTTTTTTCATGTATTTTTTTTAAAATGCTGATGTGGCATATTTTTATCGGACGTGGATTCTAGCACCATGCCATTGAGGGACACACAACGTCAAAAGGGTTTACAATATTGACTTTTAACAAGTGTAAGTGCCTGGATGAAAGTTTATTAATTATAGGGACCAGTATGACAAATGAGAATATGTACAAGTGTCTATTAGGCTATTATGCCTTACTTAAATCCAATCCTTGTGTAGATGAAAATTAAAATATACAATGTTTGGCTAGCGATCATCTAACTTGTATTGTGTTTTGCTCTTGTCAATCTACAATAAACTTCCCCATTTGGCTAGAACCCATATGACACAACACCTGATAACCCACGATACCGTTGCTCCATAGTTTCCATGACCCCACACTGTACTCTAACTAAATCCTTCATAAGCTCATGTTGCACTAATCATAAGATACCTCAAATCATCCACTAAGTGCATATTCATCTTTGCAACATTCGTGCGAACTTCCTCAAGAGATTCAAACTCATAACGTAACCCATATACATCCCAATGGTAAATAGAAACCCATCACATGACATCGTAAGGATCACACAATCTCGGAACATCACTCAGATTAACCTATAATGGTCACAACCACAATGCATTCACTAAATCCTCCTGAGTCTGAACTCGTCAACAAGACATAAGAATCTACTTCATTCCATAAATGAACAATATGAAAGATTCCTCAACACGCTCATAACCCAAGAATGTACAACATATCAAGGCAAAAATCAAGCGCTTGTAGTCCTTTCACATACCAAGCACAATTATTCTTATTACATCCAAACCACCTAAGAATAATCCTCAATCATTTAGCACTCACATATATTTATCCAACCACTAACCGAGCCATCCACCTCATTCCTATGGACACTACTATATATATAACTTAAATCAAAAGCATATACTCATACAACTGAAGCCACTTAGCCTAAGATGCGGCTTGAACCTTACCTCAAGTCCTCTAGACTAGCCTAGCTCCACAACACAAAGAATACATTTCCCACCTCATCCATGAAATTACAAACAATCGATGCCTAGCTGATACCGAGTGCTCAATATAACATATGAGTGGATGTGAAGAAATCAAGAGATTTGCTTCAAGCTTAATTAATGTTGCGCGATAGGAAAGAAATATGGGTTGTTTTCTACATACTCTGTAGCCTCTCTAAGATAGGTATGGACTTCATCATACCGATCTGCAAGACTCTACTAGACACTTGTTCATGGCTCATAAAACATATTAACCTAGAGCTTTGATACCAACTTATCACGATCAAAAATCCCACCTTAAGGATCGTGATGGCACCTAGTCTCTATGAATTGGTAAGATGATCATTTACAACAATTAAACCAATAAAATATGATATATTGAAGCATAGTTTAATATAAATGCGAAAATAAAGGTGATACAAATCAACACGACGATAATCACAATAAATACCCAAGACTAGGCTGTATAGAGTCATGAGATCTTACTAAATACATAAAAATATCTCAAAGTACAATACTGTTCGGTTAGGGAATTGACATTATAAATTTAAGGAGAGGACCCTAAGGGACTGTGAGAAACATAGCAGCTCTACCTTTAATCCTTGCGATCAAAGAAGCTCTCACAACCTGGGTCTGCTACCTCCAACACCCGGATCTGCACAAAAATATGTAGAAGTGTAGTATGAGTACACCACGGTCGGTACCTAGCAAATATTATGACTAACCCACGTGAAGTAGTGACAAGATTCAAATCAAGACAGTCACTAGTCAAATATAACATGTACAAAATGTCAAAGACCGACAAAAGAAAAAATACCATAAGGCCAATAACTGAATCTCATTAGAATAAGTGATAATAATTTATAACAAATAACGTCCACTCTCGTTGATAGATCATCAAATTGAATCACTTACATAGGGAACGTCGCACCCATATTGTCAATCTCCCTCACACGGCAAAGACCTCGTGCCACAACACAAGCCACACCTTGCACGATAAATACCTCGTGCCACAATATAAGTCACATCCGCATGATAAAAACCTTATGCCACCACGTGTAACGTACACGTGTTAGTTTCCAATAACGCGTTCAAGAGGAATTTATGAAGAATCAAATAAAGTAATACACGGTAACAACTTATCTATTTCAATTTGTTATGTTACCAACAACTTTATAGAATAAGAGATAATAACTCCACATAAATAGATCCATCATGGCAAAAAATCATCAAGTAATAACGGAGACACAAGTAAGCACAATGAAAATAATGCAACAAATTACATAGAATGCATGACACTCACAAAATTTCATAAACAGTTCCAACACAAGAATAACAACACGTGTCACTCTGATGTGCCACGTATCAAAATCACAAATAAACCTTATTACTCCGTATGAAATTCATTTTAAAAAAAAAATCTATTTTCCTGAAACAGCTTCACGCATAGAAGCCCCTTTATCTCACCGTGTGTGTTTGACAGTGAAGTATTTTACCTCAATTTCACCACGCGCATAAGCCCCCTTATCTCGCCGCATGCACATAAATATACACACAACCCTTATGTCTCTGCATGCACATTTCAATCATAATACAATGATCTACCGCACACTATGTGCACATATGCCACAACATGGCCCAAACAACAATACCAATGCCACACAATACATAGCCCGCAACTCAACAAGAACAAGTACAAGAATAACACAAATAACACAAATGTACGGGGAGTGAATTAACAATAAGACATAATCATATAATAACAACTTCAATTCAAGGAATATTAATAGACCAAAGGTCTAATCTGGTCAATTACCACACATAAGCCTGTGTACACACTCGTCACCTCATGTACACGTTTTTTAACATAGTTAAAATGATGCAATTAGACCAAATCCTAAGGGTTAATATCCTCACACAAAGTTAGGCAATATACTTTCCTTAATTAGGCCAATTCAATACTCTAAAAATTCTTTCCCTTTAACATTCACCTCAGCCCCGCTCAAATCTACAAAGATGAGTTAATAATATCAAAAATGCAAGAGAAACCAAATTGAATTAATAAAGCTATGATCTTTACACACTTTCCCAAAAAGTCAATAAAAGTCAAATTCGGGCTCGCCCGGTCAAAACTGGGGTCAAGGGGTAGATCTTGACTACCCATAAACCTAGGAGTCCAAATATGTGTTTTGTTTTAAAATCCGAGTCCAAATCGACTCCCAAATCACTTATTTTTATTTTTCAAAACATAGTAAAAAAGCTAACATGACACACATGGGGGGGGGGGGCAATAGTGTATGCTATTTCGTCATGACATAGTAAAGATTGACGAGACATGAGGCGGTGTTAATGCTACGTTGAAAGTTTAGAGACAGACGCTAGAGTCTAAAGGTTTCAAGTTGAGTAGGTCAAAAATAGAAAACTTGGAGTACATGTTCAGTGATGGGAGGCATGAAGCAGAAGTTAAAGTGAAGATTAATACTCAAGTCATCCCAAAAGAGATAGTTTCAAGTATCTTGGGTCTATAATACAAGGCAACGAGGAGATTGACGAGGTTGTTACTCATCGCATTGGAGCAAGTGGGTCAAATAAAGGCTAGCTTCAGGGTTTTTTACGATAAGAATGTGCCGCCTAGACTTAAGGACAAGTTCTACAGAGTGGTGGTTAGACCAAGTATGTTGTATAGAGATACGTGTTGGCCCATTAAGAAGTCCCATGTCCAGAAGATAAAAGTAGCTGACATGAGGATGTTGAGAATACATGTGCGGACATACCAAGAAAGATAAGATTAGGAATGAAGTTAGTAGGGACAAGGTGAGAATGGACTTTGTTTAGGACAAGTTGTAGGAATTGAGGTTGCGATGGTTCGGGCATGTGAAGACGAGAGACATAGATGCCTTGGTCAGGAGGTATGAGAGGTTGACCATGGCGGGCCTAAAGAAGGGTAGGGTAGGCTAAAAAAGTATTGGGGAGAGGTGATTAGGTAGGACATATCAGTGCTTTATCTGACAGAGGACATGACCCACGATAGTGGAGGTTGAGGATTAAGATGGTAGGTTGACATGTATTTTTGAGTTTCTCCTAATCTTACCAGTAGTACTAGTAATATTCTTGTATTCTCTTATTCCTGGTTCTTTATTACTTGTCGTGTCATTCATCATTGCTTGTTGATTTATTTTTATTGTTCCTTGAGTCGCGCGTCTATCAGAAACAACCTCTCTACCTTTATAAGGTAGGGGTAAGGTATGCATATACACTATCTTTCCCACATCCCACATATGGGATTAAATTGAGTTTGTTATTGTTCTCATCAAATCCCATACATTGATGTTATAATTCATAAACAATCATGTTATAATATTTAAATTGAATCAAAATCACTTACCCAATAGTTTGGTATGAAAATATCCTCCTAAAATCACCTTCCACTAATCTAGGGCTCAAAATGTGATATAGATAGACTAAGTCCTGAAATCCCAATCTTAAAATCAATTGTCGATGTCACATTTGCAACATGGGGTTCACAAATGAGACCACCCATAAATGTGGAAAAGCCATCGCAAAAGCGACCCTTAAGCATCTTTGAATATGTCACAAAACAAAAAAAACAACAAACCCAGTTTGATCCTAACATGTGGTCTGGGAGGGTAGTCTGTACGCAGACCTTACCCTTACCTAGTGAAGGTAGAGAGGTTGTTTTCAATAGAACTAATGTCATAAAAGCGACATAATATTCGCAAATGTCAACACTCACCCCATCGCAAAAGTGACAGCTTGGTCGCAAATGCATCCCATTGCCCATGTACCCATTGTAATTACGAGGCTCATTTTGCATTTGCGAAACCTTCCACCCTTTGACCTCCTTCACATTTGTTATATTTACCTCACAAATGCGATCACCAAAAAATGCGAACTCACGCTCGCATTTGCATGACTTGCAACAACATACCAAAAACTAGAAGTTACCAAACAGGCCAAAAAAACTCTGAAATGAGTCTGAAACTCACTCGAGCCCCCGGGGCTACATAAGAAACATTCACACAAGTCTATAAAAACCATATAAACTCTCTCACAGGCCAAAAGCTCTGAAACAACATCCTAAACAACATGTCAGACACAAAAGACATGGAAATTACAATGAAACTCAAGAATCGTTATCCCAGCCAAGAGTCTGATTCCTATCAAACAAACATGGAATACCGCTAAACATAATCACAAATTAAAAAATAAACATAACCGAAGTCCTAAAACAAATATTAACCTGGTAGCCATAAACTCAACCAATGGTCAAACTTAAGAAATTTTCTAACCTTCAAATTGCCAAATTTTGGCAAATAGCCACATAAACCTTGGAATCTCCGAATACAATTCCGTAAGTCCAAAATATCTATATAAACCTAATGGAACCATCAAAACTATGATCTGAGAGTAAATACATAAAAGTCAAACTCGATCAACCCCTTTTAACTTAAAGCTTCTAAATTGAGACTCTTTCTTACAAACAAAATACGAAGCCTTGGAATAGGTTCATATAGTGATTTGTGAATTGTTTGTAAAATTTGGCATAATTCCAAGTTATCTAAGAGGGTGTTTGGACTGACTTTTAAAAAGTACCTTATAAGCAAAAAGTCAAAAGTCAAAAGCCACAAGATAGTAATACCTAGCTTTTAGATTTTGCGTTTTTTTTGTACTTTTCATACCTAAAAGTAAGTGCTTTAAGCACTTTATATCATTGAAAAATACCACAAAAATAGAAAAATTCTTAAAATCCAAAAAGAACTTAAAAAAGCCAATCCAAGCACCCTCTAAATATGATTCATCGCGTTCAGAGTTCGTTGGAAGAAGTTTGAAGATTAAAAGTTATTTGTTTAGTTTTGAGTGGTGATTCTTGGTTTTTGTATTATTTTACTTGTTCTGAGACTTCAACTAGGCCCCTAGTATATTTATGGACTTGTTGGTACATTTGGACATGCTCCCAAGTGGCTCGGGTGGGCTTCGGACTACCCGGAGCAATGGTGAAGTTTTCAAAATTTACTTGTGTCTACTCTGAATAATGATCGCTGAGATGGTCTCGCAATCGCAGAATGTTATTCAAGGTGGGGTAGTTTTGTGCTACGCAGTCGCGTACAGGGCTTCACAATCGCGGTTTATGTATTAGAAATGCTATGCGTTCATGAGGCTGAAGAAGGGAACCTGATAGATTAGAGATTTTGGCCAGGGATGTCAGTTTGTCTTCACGATCACGAGGAGGCAGTTGGAATCACGTAGTTTGGATTTTTGGGGAAGAAAGGTGTAAGCCTTCACGGAGGCGGCTCTGGGACCACGAATGTGGAGGGATGGGTACTGTAAGCATCGCAAATATGGCCTAGGTATCGGGATTGCACTGAATGTTTTTGGGATGAAGGCAGAGTTGGCCTTGGCAATCACGAGGCCTTTTCTGCAATCACGATTAAGAATCCCTAGGCAGAACATGATTTTTTATATCGGGACGTAGGCTCATTTTCCCTATTTTTCATTTGTCGTGGACTATTGTGGAGCTCTTTGGAGGGGAATTTTCATCAAGCATCATAAGATAAATAATTATACCACTTATGAGTTAAATACATGGATTATGGATAGAATTTAACGTAACAATATGTAGAATTTTGGGATTTATTTGAACAACCTATGATTTAGTAAAAATAGGAATTGACCTCAAAACTGATTATGTAATAAAGAACAAGCTATATATTTGAGTTCGTAATGCCATGGGAAACAATTATCTTCAAAAACTATGGAATCCGGACATGTTGGGCTATTATAGACTTTTGTTGACTTTCCGAGTTGGGTTGGGAAGTTTCTCATAAAGTTAAATTATGAACTTTTGAGCATATATTGATTAGATTGCGCAATCTTTGAGTAGTTTCGGGTTAGTAATGACACGACCAGTCATTTTGCGTATTAGGACCCCGTTCTCCTAAATGAGACTTTCCGTAGTTGCTTTTGATGATTTATGACTTGTGGGAACGGGTGGTTTGGGATATGGAAGAGATTGGAATGGTACATGAACAGTTGGTTCCTTAAGGTTGGCCTTTAAGGCCACATTTCATTTCTTATTATAGGAAATTTGAGAGAGCGAATGAGATTGATCGAAAACATAATCTGAATTGGATGTGTGAAGCATGCTGCCAGCTTTTCATCCTGAGCCTGGATCAAACTCTTCATGAAAGGAATAGAATACGCTCTTTTCTTTGAAGAACGTTAATCAATAGTTTAGCGAGTCTCGCTTCTTTTCTTTGGGTTTTTTTATTATTTTATTAGACTGTATGAGTATTCTTAAACGAGTGGAACGATCTAAAGAATAGCCTGCGGGAGATAGCTATGAATTTCTCTTAATTGACTTTTCCTTTCAAGCTTCAGTGTGAAAGTGAACGTAGAATGTAAGAGAAATTCAAATGTTATAACTCCAGTACGTCAGGAACCATCAGAAAAAGAAAGATTATCCTAGAATAAATTGTATAACTTGGATAAAGTATTCCCATTGGGTCCCGTTCTCAATGAGACTCGTATATAGGGAATTAAGATAGGGAATACTTTCCTCTGTAAAAAGGATCTGCTGACCAATAGGTTCTATGGGAGGCAGCTCAAAGTCCAAACCTGGAGTAGTTTTTTTATAAACCCATAACAATAAAATATATTGACGTGGGGAGGAACGTATTTACTAGTTATATCATCCGCAATTGCTTGAATCTCGAGTCGTTCTTCGAACCAATCATATACTTTATTGAGATAGGCGTGCTAGGCATCGGAATTCAAAAAGTTCTCTTTTTTTTTGTCAGCGGATTTCGCTCATCAAGTTCTTCTTTGATCTGCCGCTGTTAGAACACCACAATATTCGTCTTTTTGGGGTTAATGTTCTCAATTGTGAATCGATCATTCGATATCCTTTTCCTTCTGCGACGGAATGGAAGAAAAGTAATGAAACCTGCGATGGCTACTGAATAACCTCCTTTTACTTTCTCAATAATAAAGCCTTTGACCTTTGTATTCGTTCGCCAAATCTTGTTCAGTTCCATCCAAGCTCGATTTTGTTTGAATCTTCGTGGAAGAAGAAGAAGCATTTCACCAGCCACTACATCTGTAGATCCCACCAAATCATTAAACATGGCGGCTGCTCGCTCTTTAATCAGTGATTCACCGGCCACTAGATCGATCAAGAATACTTTGGTCAACATTTTGAGTAAACGACCTCGGAATCGAGTTTCGATGGTTCCGGTAGCTCCGTATGATGATTTTGGACTTGGGCATATGTTCGGAATGGGTTTTGGATTACACGGGAGCGTTTCGGCGCCCAATAGCAAAATAAGAGTTTCCTTAAGTTCATATTGTGGTTTGGGACGTGTTTTTTTATTATCAAGTTTCGAACGAAATTCTGAGACCTGAAATAGTTTATTTATGTCATTTATGACTTGCTTGCAAAATTTTGTATCATTCTGAGTAGTATAGGTATGTTCGGCGCATTGAAAGAGAATTCTAGAACTTGAAGTTCAAAGTTTGATTCAATTTGGTTTTGGGGTCGGATTCTCTGTTTCGTTATTGTTTTTCACGTTCCGAAAATTCGAGCGAGTCTGCATCATGAATTCAGACCTGCTAGTGCCTTTGGATGAGGTCCCAAGGGGCTCGGGTGAGTTTCAGACCCCTCGGAGCAAAATGCAAAAAACCAAAAAATTCACTGTCTGGTTTCCTTCTTCACGTTCGCGGGAGGGCGGGTGCATTCGCAAAGAAGGAGTTGGGCTGGGCTGCTGATGCTCTATGCATTCGCGAAGCCCAACCTGCGTTTGTGATGGTTTGGACCCCTGACCTTCTCGTTCGCACCCGTGTCTCCATGTTCGCACAGGTGTAGGACGGGACATAGCCCGTTTGTTCTTCGCATCAGCAAGAAGTCCACCGCGTTTGCGTAGGTCTATCCCGGCTAGTCTTCGCGATCGCGGGCCCCCTTTCACGTTCGCATAGAAGGGCCTTCAGGGGCCTGGGCCCCTGTCGCGTTCGAATGAAGGGGCAACTGGGCAGTGACATTTAATAACGGGACTTCGCCATTGTTTGGGCATTCTTCTTTTTCCTTGGGGTAATTTTGAGCATTCAAGAGAGGGAAATGATCTAGCTACTTTGAGGTAAGTAATTCCTACCATAAACTTAGTGTAATACATGGATTCTAAGGTAGATTAACACACTAATTAGTGGAAATTCATGGGTTAGAGTAAAAACCTGGGTTTTATGAAAAATGGGGGAATTACCAAGGAATTTTCTATGGAATCATACACAAACTATATATTAATGATTCTTAGGATATGGGTAAGTATTTCCTTCAAAAGTTTCCAGAATCCGAGCATGTGAGCCTGGGGGTGTATTTTGGGATATTGCAAAGTAGGCTAAAATGGTTAATTAAATAGGGAAATTCCATGCTTTTGAGTCTAAATTAATGTATTTATGCAACATTTGACTAGTTTCGAGTCCTTGGGAGACGAGTTTGGAGTTTCGGGCGCGTTCTTGACCCGGAAAGTAGGTTCTACACGAGGTGAGTCTCCTTTCTAACCTTGCAAGAGGTAATTGTCCCCATAGGTGATTGTAAATGATTGCATGTCCTTATTTATGTGTGGGGGGGAGGGGGGGAGGGCTACGCACGTGCGAAGTGACGAGAGTCCGTGCGTGTCTACTAATATGTTGTGTTGGGTAGTTTTAGGACTCACAAGCATGCTTTTATGTGCCTTATATGTGTCCCTAAATGTATTTTGAGTTGCATAGTACCATTGAATATGTATGAGAGTATGCGGAAGTTATGTTCAAAATTATGTTGCTTAAATTCTTGCTATTAAGTATAATCTCTGCTAAATCCATAAATATTGATAATTTTGTGTATGTATACGGCACCCACGTCGCATGTATGATTTGTGATCTGGATAGACCTACCATTATGTCAACCGTGTTGCATGTTTGATTCGCGAGCGGGGTAATAGATGCATCTATGGTTCGAGTCGTCCGACTCTCGGCAGTGCACATTTATTTTTGCGATGCTTCGCCCGTACGCTTCGGCATTTTATGTGCTATATAAGTGACTGGGAGTTTTGTTGTAATTGTATAAACTGTTTCACGTGAAAAGGAAATTTAGTGCATTACATGCTAGTGAAATTTGACATGTAAAGGTAATTGCAAATATATACTTGATATTTCATGTCTTTGTGATTACTACGACTGTTATACCTGCCTATCCTTTATTAAATCATGTTATTTAATTATCGACCCTATTAAGTATCACGTCTACCTCTCGTCACTACTTCTTCGAAATTAGACGGGATACTCACTGGGTATATATTTGTTTATGTACTCGTGCTACGCTTTTGTACTTAATTGTACAGGTTCTGAGGCAGGTGCATCTGGGTATTCATCTGGAGCTCGTCCCTGACGTATAGTTGGTGTGGACTTTTCGGTGAGCTGCTTTCCCTGACGCTTATCTCTGGCAGCACCTTGGAGTTCCTCTTTTCTTTTGTTTTGTTTGTATTACATTTCTTCAAACAGTAAGGTAAACTTGTACTATCTTTTGGATACTAGTTTCTATTAGATGCCCGTAGACCTGTGACGCCAGTTTCTGGCATGCCCACGTAGTGGATATTCTATTCTTTTGGGTTTTAATTATTGGTGGTAATTACTATATTTATTACTCACTTTGGCTGTCGAAGTCACTTGTTTACTTCGAATCTAAAATTTAAAAGAAAAGCCTATCAAGTATGGTAAATTGTTTTATAAATTAAAAAGGGATCACTAATAAATTAATGTTGGCTTGCCTGACATTGGAGTTGGGCGCCATCGCGACCTAAACTGGGATTTGTGGTCGTGACAACATGGTATGAGAGCTCTAGGTTCACGTAGGTCTCACAAGTCACGCGCAAACCTAATAGAGTCTTGCGGATCGATACGGAGACGTCTGTATTTATCTTCGGGAGGCTATAGGGTGTTAGGAAACCTCTCTTTATTCATATTCTATCGTGCAGTTGATGGTTTACTAAATCTCATTCTTCTATTCTCTCATAGATGGTGAGGTCTGGTGCGGCTGACGTTCCAGACCCGGGAGATGCCGCTACCCCCACCGTCTAAGGCCGTGGCAGAGGCCGGGGGAGGGCACCGACCTGAGGTAGGGGACGAGGGCATCCCAGAGATGTTCCATTAGCACCCCAGCGGATCTGGTAGAGGATCTCGTTACTCAGGAGCAGGGTGAGGTGCCCCCAGCAGATCCAGCTCGGATGGACTTCATGATTGCACCAGGCTTCTAGGAGGTCATGGGTCGTACGATGCGGTTCATGGATACTATGACAATGGCTAGTTTATTTCCAGCAGATCCTGCCACATCCCAGGTGGGAGCGGGAGTTCAGACCCCTACTTCCTAGGCCGCAGGACATGCAACAGCAGTATATCAGACCCCGGGTACACTGCCCATGGGTGGAGCCCAGCCTGTAGCAGCAGCACCTGAGCTCAGACCGGCTGCGAACGGCGATCTGCAGAAGTTACTAGATAGATGGACCCAATTGCACCCTCCTGTCTTAGGAGGTGAGAGAGGTGAGGATGCCCAGGACTTCATTGATAGGTGCAGGGACAGACTGCATAACATGAGGATACTAGAGTCCCATGGAGTTGACTTCACTACTTATCAGCTTGAGGGCAGGGCCCGCAGATGGTGGCAGTCCTACATCCTTGGTAGACCAGCAGGTTCCCCTCTTATCTCTTGGGAGCAGTTCACTCAGTTATTCCTGGATAGATATATTCCACCCTCTGAGAGGGAAGATCTACGTATCAATTTGAGCAGCTGGAGCAGGGACAGATGTCAGTGACAGACTACGAGGCCAGGTTTTCTGAGTTGTCTTGTCATGCCCTTATGATACTTCCTACTGATGTTGAGAGAGTGCGGAGATTTGTAGCTGGGTTGCACTCAGGTATTGTGGAAAACATGGCCCGAGAGGTGGATATGGGGACTCCCTATCAGCTGGTGGTTGAGATAGCTCGCCGGATTGAGGGTTATCGATCGAGGGGCAAAGTGCAGAGTCAACAGGATAAGAGAGCTATATTTTTTGGGGATTTCAGAGGTTCCCAGCTAGGAGTAGAGGTTAGTTCAATATAGGCCAGCCTAGCAGGCCTCCATATTCAGGTCCTTCACCACCTCCCCGTGGTGCTCTAGTGAGGCCTGATTTCAGCGCCATGCTAGAGAGTTCCTACCATCCACCAGCCATTCAGGTTCCTCAGGCGGGTATTCCGGTCAATCTTCTAGCCCTTACTTCAGTGCCATGCTAGAGGGTTCTCACCGCCTCCAGCTATCCAGGGTTCTTCTTCAGGGCAGCAGGTTATATCTCCGGTGAGATATTATGAGTGTGGGGATTCAAGCCATATGAGGAGGACTTTTCCAAGGATTCGGGGCAAGGCCGTTCAGCAGAGTTACCAGCCTACATACTCAGCATCGACGGTTCATCCACCTAGAGGTGGAGGGTAGGCTGGTAGAGGTCGTCCCAGAGGTGGAGGCCAGGCAGGGGGAGCTCAGCCGACCCCTATTCATTCCAGCGGAGGTCAGTCATCCAGTGCTCCAGCTAGATTCTATGCTATTCCGGCCAGATCAGATGTAGTGGCCTCAGATGCCGTGATTACAGGTATTATTTTAGTATGTGATAGAGAGGCATCAGTGTTATTTGATCCAAGATTCACCTATTCATATGTTTCTTCCTTATTTTCTCATTTTCTTGATGTTCCTCGTGAGTCCTTGGGTTCTCCCATTTATGTGTCCACCCCTGTGGGCGATTCTGTAGTGGTAGACCGGATTTATCGGTCTTGTGTGGTTACCTTGTGTGGGTTCGAGACCAAAGCGGACCTTCAGTGTCTTGACATGGTTGATTTCGAGATTATTTTAGGCATGGATTGGCTATCTCCTTACCAAGCCGTGCTAGATTGCCATGCCAAGACAGTCACTTTAGCCATTCTCGAGTTGCATAGGCTGGAGTGGAGAGGTTCCTCGGTTAGTATATCCAGTCGGGTTATTTCGTTTCTCAAGGCTCGACACATGGTCGAGAAGGGTTGTCTGGAGTATCTTGCTTATGTGCGGGACACCACCGCCGAGTCTCTGTCGATCGATTATGTGCTAGTGGTTCGAGAGTTTGCCGATGTGTTTTCTTCAAACCTTCT
This sequence comes from Nicotiana undulata, assembly GCA_005239495.1. Lineage (NCBI taxonomy): Eukaryota > Viridiplantae > Streptophyta > Magnoliopsida > Solanales > Solanaceae > Nicotiana > Nicotiana undulata. Next base: position 87,023 of record ML252518.1, on the reverse strand, counting down.
GGAAATGCCCCCGAATCGTGATATTGATTTCTGTATTGATGTAGCTCCAGGAACCCAACCTATTTCCATTCCTTCATACTGTATGGCTCCAAAAGAGTTGAAGGATTTGAAGGAGAAGCTTGAAGAGTTGTTGGCTAAGGGGTTTATCAGACCGAGTGTATCGCCGTGCGGTGCTCCAGTTCTATTTGTGAAGAATAAGGATGGGTCTATGCGGATGTGTATTGATTACCACTAGTTAAACAAGGTCACCATTAAGAACAAGTATCCATTGCTGCGTATCAGTGATTTGTTTGACTAGTTGCAAGGTGCTCAAGTATTTTCTAAGATTTATTTGAGATCGGGGTACCACCAACTGAAGATTCAGGACTCGGATGTTCCGAAGACTGTTTTTTGTACGAGATATGGCCATTATGAGTTCCTGGTGATGTCCTTTGGTTTGACTAATACCCCAGCAACATTTATGGACTTGATGAATAGGGTGTTTAGGCCATATATTGATTCTTTTGTCATTGTCTTCATTGATGACATTTTTATTTACTCACGTAGCCTGGGAGAGCACGAGAAACATTTGAGAGTTGTGCTCCAGACTTTGCGAGAACAGAAGCTATATGCTAAGTTCTCCAAGTGTGAGTTTTGGTTGTATTACGTGGCATTCTTGGGACGTGTGGTATCCGGAGAGGGTATCAAGGTTGATCCTAAGAAGATTGAGGCAATTCAGAGTTGGCCACGTCCTACTTCAGCTATAGAGATCAGGAGTTTCTTGGGTCTAGCAGGCTACTACCGGCGATTTGTGGAGGGATTTTCATCCATTGCAGTCCCACTGACCAGATTAGCCTTTTCAGAGCCTCGCTGAGTTCTTGCACATATGGTTTCTCAGTCTTCGTTATTGGGAGAGATTAAGGCCCAACAGCTCGATGATCTGTGCCTAGCAGAGCTTCGGGAGACCGTGGTTCAGGGTGGTGCCAAGGAGGTTAGTATTGGCGAGGATGGTGTTCTAAGACTTCAGGGCTGTTTATGTGTTCCTAATGTTGATGGCCTCAGGGAGATGAATCTAGAGGAGGCTCACAGTTCACTGTATTCTGTTCATTTTGGTGCTACAAAGATGTATCGTGATTTGAAGCAACATTTCTGGTGGAGGCGGATGAAGAAGGATTTAGTGGATTATGTGGCTAGATGTCTTAATTGCCAGCAGGTCAAGTATGAGCACCAAAGGCTAGGGGGCCTACTTCAGCAGATGCCTATTCCTGAGTGGAAGTGGGAGTGCATCACTATGGACTTCGTAGTTGGGTTGCCTCGGACTTTGCGGAAGGTTGACGCGGTTTGGGTCATTGTGGATAGATTGACCAAATCGGCGCATTTCATTCCTGTAGCTACTACATATACTTCGGAGAGGTTATCCCAGATCTACATTCGGGAGATATTCCGGTTGCACGGTGTGCCGGTGTCCATTATATCAGAACGAGGTCCTCAGTTCACCTCACACTTCTGGAGGGCATTGCATAGTGAGATGGGTACCCAGATAGATCTCAGCACAACATTCCACCCTCAGACTAATGGTCAGTCGGAGCGTATAATTCAGATATTGGAGGACATGCTTAGGGCATGTGTGATTGACTTCGGAGGTCAGTGGGACCAGTTCTTGCCTTTGGCCAAGTTTTCTTACAATAATAGTTATCAGTGCAGCATCGAGATGGCTTTATTTCAGGCTTTGTATGGTCGGCGATGTCGTTCTCCTATCGGGTGGTTTGAGTATGGCGAGGCTAAGTTATATGGCACCGACCTGGTGAAGGATGCTTTGGAGAAAGTGAAGTTTATTCAGGAGAGGCTCCGCACAGCACAGTCCAGAGATAAGAGTTACGTGGATCAGAAGGCGCGTGATGTGTCATTTATGGAGGGAGATAAGGTCCTACTGAAAGTCTCGCCGATGAAGGGTATTATGAGGTTTGGGAAGAAGGGCAAGCTGAGCCCGAGGTTTATAAGACCTTTCGAGGTGTTGAGGCGAGTTGGTGAGGTTGCTTATGATTTTGCTTTACCTCCCAGTTTATCAGGGTTCATCCAGTCTTTCATGTATCCATGCTCCGGAGGTACCACGCCGACTTCTCTCACTTGGTTGATTTTAGCACCATTCAGTTGGACGAGAGGTTGGGCTACGAGGAGGATCCAGTTGCTATTATTGACAGGCAGGATCAGGAGTTGAGGTCCAAGAGAGTTTCTGCCGTAAAAGTCCAGTGGAGCGGCCAACCATTAGAGGAGGCGACTTGGGAGTCCGAGGAGGACATGCGGAGCAGATATCCACACTTATTCAGCACTTAAGGTATGATTCTAGACCCGTTTGGGGACGAACGTTTGGTTAAGAGGTGGAGAATGTAACGATCCGACCAGTCGTTTCGCGTATTAGGACCCCGTTCCCCTAAATGAGACTTCCCGTAGTTGCTTTTGATGATTTATGACTTGTGGGAACAGGTGGTTCGGGATTTGGAAGAGTTTGGAATGGTACAGGAACACTTGGTTCCTTAAGGTTGGCCTTTAAGGCCAAGTTTGACTTTGGTCAACATTTTGAGTAAACGACCTCGGCATCGTGTTTCGACAGTTCCGGTAGCTTCGTATGATGATTTCGGACTTGGGCGTATGTTCGGAATGGGTTTTGGATGACCCGGGGGCATTTCGTTGCCCAATAGCGAAATAAGAGTTTCCTTAAGTTCATATTGTGGTTTGGGACGTGTTTTTGTGTTATCGAGGTCGGAACGGAATTCTGAGACCGGAACTAGTTTCGTTATGTCATTTATGACTTGCTTGCAAAATTTGGTGTTATTCCGAGTAATATAGGTATGTTCGGCGCATTGAAAGCGAATTCTAGAACATGAAGTTCAAAGTTTGATTCAACTTGGTTTTGGGGTCAGATTCTCAGTTTCGTTGTTGTTTTTCTCGTTCCGAAAATTCGAGCGAGTCCGCATCATGAATTCAGACTTGCCATTACTTTTGGACGGGGTCCCGGGGGGCTCGGGTGAGTTTCGGACCCCTCGGAGCTGAATTCTAAAAACTAGAAAATTTACTGACTGGTTTCCTTCTTCGCGTTCGCAGGAGGGCGGCCATGTTCGCGAAGAAGGAGTTGGGCTGGGCTGCTGATGCTCTATGCGTTTGCAAAGCCCAACCTGCGTTCGCGATGGGTTGGACCCCTGACCTTCAAGTTTGCACCCGTGTCTCCGCGTTCGCACAGGTGTAGGACGGAACAAAGCCCGTTAGTTCTTCAAGAAGTCCACCGTGTTCGCGTAGGTCTAGCCCGGCTAGTCTTCGCAATCGTGGGCCCCCTTTCACGTTCGCATAGAAGGGCCTTTAGGGGCCTGGGCCATTGGTCTTCCCGAACGCGGTGCCCCTGTCGCGTTCTCAATGAAGGGGCAGTTGGGCAGTGACATTTAATAACGGGACTTAGCCATTTTTTGGGCATCCTTCTTCTTCCTTGGGGTGATTTTGAGCATTTAGGAGAGGTAAACGACCTAGATACTTTGAGGTAAGTAATTACTACCATAAACTTAGTGTAATACATCGATTCTAAGGTAGATTAACACACTAATTAGTGAAAATTCATGGGTTAGAGTAAAAACCTAGGTTATATGAAAAATGGGGGAATTACCAAGGAATTTGCTATGGAATCATACACAAACTATATATTAATGATCCTTAGGATATGGGTAAGTATTTCCTTCGAACATTTTCGGACTCCGAGCATGTGGGCCCGGGGGTGTATTTTGGGATATTGCAGAGTAGGCTAAAATGGTTAATTAAATAGGGAAATTCCATGCTTTTGAGTCTGAATTAATGTATTTATGCAAAATTTGACTAGTTTCGAGTCCTTGGAAGACGAGTTTGGAGTTTCGGGCGCGTTCTTGACCCGGAAAGTAGGTTCTACACGAGGTGAGTCTCCTTTCTAACCTTGCAAGAGGGAATTGTCCCCATAGGTGATTGTAAATGATTGCATGTCCTTATTTTTGGGAGGGGG
>ML252518.1:52642-82883 GCA_005239495.1 Nicotiana undulata | reverse complement strand
CCTTATTTTTGGGGGGGGGGGGGGGGATACGCGCGTGCGAAGTGACGAGAGTCTATGCGTAGCTACTAATATGTTGTGTTGGGTACTTTTAGGACTCACAAGCATGCTTTTATGTTCCTTATATGTGTCCCTAAATGTATTTTGAGTTGCATAGTACCATTGAATTGGTATGAGAGTATTAGGAATTTATGTTCAAAATTATGTTGCTCAAGTTCTTGTTGTTAAGTATAATCTCTGCTAAATACTGATAATTTTGTGTATGTATACGGCACCCGCGTCGCATGTATGATTCGTGAGCTGGATAGCCCTACCATTATGTCAATTGTGTCACATGTTCGATTCGCGAGCGGGGTAATAGATGCATCTATGGTTCGAGCCATTCGACTCCTGGCAGTGCACATTTATTTTTGCGATGCTTCGCTCGTACGCTTCGGCATATTATGTGCTATATAAGTGACTGGGAGTTTTGTTGTAATTGTATAAACTGTTTCATGTGAAAAGGAAATTTAGTACATTACATGCTAGTGAATTTGACATGTAAAGGTAATTGCAAATTTATACTTGATATTTCATGTCTTTGTGATTACTACGACTGTTCTACATGTCTATCCTTTATTAAATCATGTTATTTAATTATCGACCCTAGTAAGTATCACGTCTACCTCTCGTCACTACTTCTTCGAGATTAGACGGGATACTCACTGGGTACATATTTGTTTATATACTCATGATACGCTTCTGTACTTAGTTGTACAAGCTCTGAGGCAGGTGCATCTGGGTATTTATCCGGAGCTCGTCCTTGATGTATAGTTGGCGTGGACTTCTCGGTGAGCTTCTTTCCCAGACGCTTCTAGCAACAACTTGGAGTTCCTCTTTTATTTTGTTTTGTCTGTATTACATTTCTTCAGACAGTAGGGTAAACTTGTACTATCTTTTGGATACTAGTTTCTATTATATGCTCGTAGACCTGTGACGCCAATTCCTGGCATGCCCACGTAGTGGATATTCTATTTTATTGGGTTGTAATTAGTGGTGGTGATTACTATATTTATTACTCACTTTGGCTGTCGAAGTCACTTGTTTACTTCGAATTTTAAATTTAAAAGAAAAACCTATAAAGCATGATAAATTGTATTATAAATTAAAAAGGGATCACTAATAAATTAAGGTTGGCTTGCCTGACATCGGAGTTGAGCGCCATCGCGACCTAAACTGGGATTTGGGTCGTGACAGGGTTGCTCGACATCGATTTGAGGTGACTCGTGGGGTTTGATATCCGAGTAGTGGGCTTGGAAGAGAGGTAAGTTTCTTGCCTCATCTTTAAGAGGGAATTATTCTCATAGGTATTTTAAGTCTTTTCGATGCTTCTTTCTATGTGTGGTACGTATGTATGACGTCACGAGAGTTTGTGCGTACGTAGATTCATGTTCATGTTGGGGTAGACTTATATTCACACCGTGACTAAATGTACTAATTGAATTAAACTTAATTGTTTGATTTATTGAGATTATGAATAGCATAATATATTAACTGTATATCTTTCTTTTAATTTTCTGAAATATTTGATGAATGGTTGTTTCGTGTCTCCTCGACTCACCTGTATTTTTCGTGAGTGAATGAGTTTGTCTACTCTTATGGGATCGAGCCATTCACCTTTCCAAGATTGTAAAACTACACATGTGGGATCAGATAGTTCGCCTCGGCAGTATTGTGAGTTATTCTTATTCGATCGAGCTTTTTGCCTCAACGGTATTGTGTAACACTATTATTATTGAATCGGACCGCTCATCTCGGCTATATCGTGCGTACTACTTGATATTTGATTTGTATTTGTATCCATTGATATTGTGCCTTCGAGGAAGGTTATGGGATTTCGTTATTTCATAGTAGTTCTTGTTTGGAAATTTTATTATTGACTTTTATTTGTCTCGTTGCTACTTGTTGTATTTCATACCTGCCTACTTTTTGTACATTATTATTTGACCCTAATGAGTGTCAAAGTTGATCCCTCGCCACTACCTCTTCAAGGTTAGACTAGATACTTATTGGGTATGAGTTGATTTACGCATTGATACTACACCTCCGTACTAATTGTGCAGGTACTGAGGCATGTACTTTTGGTGGTCATTCAGGCATGTAGATGCACTACCTGGGGACTTGGTGGTGAGCTACTGTCCATGATTCGATTTGTACCAAGGGTTTGACTTTTGAGTATTTGACGTCGAATCGGAGTATTGACGGTTCTGGTAGGTCAGGGTAGTGATTTGGGACTTGGGTGTATGCCAGGAATTTCATTTGGATATTTCAAAAAGTCTTCGGCATCATTTGCCGGAGTTTGGCAATTTAAAGGTTTAGAATCTTCCTAAGTTTGACTATGGTTTGACTTTAAGGCTATCAGATCCGGATTATTGTTTTGGAATTTGGAATAGGTCCGTTTCGTCAATTGGAACTTGCCTACAAAATTTGGTGTCGTTTGGAGTTGATTTGATGTGGTTCGGACGTTTGGTTGCAATTCTAAAAGTTCTTGAAGTTCCTAATGATTTTCATGTGTTTTTGCATTCAATTCGAGGTTCTGGAGATTATTTTGGTGTTCCGATTGCCTAAGCGAGTTTTTTCTATTCTTTCAGACTTGTGAGAGTGTTTGGTTTAGAACCCCGAGGGCTTGGATTAGTTTTGAACGCGTTTAGGAGTGTTTGAAAGAAGGTTCAACTGTGCTAGTGTTTCTGTTCTCGCATTTGCGATGACCACATTTGCGAGGTTGTTCTCGCATTTGCGAAGATGGGCTGGGGGCAGGGGAGTTCGCATTTGCGAACCAATTCATCGCATTTCAACTGTAGCTCCGTATTTGCGATGTCATCTGTCTCTTTTGCGAACCACTAGGAACTCGCATTTGCGAGACTTTTGTTGCATTTGCGATCTAACCAGAGCTTGAAAACCTTCGCATTTGCTATATTTTTTTCGCCTTTGTGAAAATCTCATTTGCGACCCTGATGTCGCAAATGCGACATCAAAGGCTAGTATTAAGATTCCCATTTCGGGATTTAGCCTCATTTTATTAAATTTTGAACCCTAGGTCCGAGAATGGGTGATTTTGAGAGACGCTTTTCATACGAAATATTGGGTAAGTACCTTTAATAAATTTCCAACTATATTTTGTGATTATATATTAGATTTAACATTAAATTCATGAGAATCTAAAGGAAAATTTGGGGAAAATTGTGAAATCTTTCAAAATGTAAAAATTGTGATTTGAATGGCAAATTAATGTCGGAATGTGATGATTTTAGTGTGGTTGAATTCGTATTGGAATGGATGTTCGGGTTTTGTAAGTTTTGTCGGATTCTGAGGTGCGGGCCGGTGAGTTGACTTTTGTTGACTTTCTGCAAATTGTATAAATATCGTAGCTTTGTTAATTGAAATTGTTTTCTCTTGCATTGTTTGAAGTATTTAAGTCGTTTTGGTTAGATTGAGCCGAGCGTTGATAAAGAAAAAGCTAAATTGTGTATTGAATTTGCCGAATTAAAGTAAGTATTTTGTCTAACTTTGTGTGGGGGAAACCACCCCTTAGGAATCGAGTCAATTGTGCTATTTGGATATGTGAAAGTCATGTACGCGAGGTGACGAACAGGTACACAATTTATATGTGGTATTGACCGGTTAGATTGCCTAGTCGCTTTCCACGATTTTGAATAAATTATCATAAAAATGTGGTATCCCTTTGTTAGATTACTCTCACATGCTCTATATGACGTTGTCAGTCCTTATTTGCTTCCTATTTGTTATTTGGCCTCTATATGCCTTAGTTGTTGTCATTTCCTTCATTATTATCTTGTTACCTCTTAATTGTTTAATTTTTTTATGATTACGTGCTCATCTGTTATGAGTCCAAGTTATTGTGAATACATGTGTAGTCATCACGTGCTTTACATGTCTTGTTTCCTTGTTAAGATAGTTGTATTCCTTTGATTGTTACGTGGTTCCCTTGTTGCCGTGTACTCATACTTTTCGTTGTAGAATTTCTTGTAATTGAGTTGTTGAATTGTGGTTGATAGATATATATTATTATTTGGTGGGATCGGGTTGCACGCTGCAACAGAAAAAATAAGGGTGAATATGATTATTTGGTGGGATCGGGTTACACGCCGTAACAGGAGGAATAAGGGTGAATTGATACAGAGTAATAAAGGCGAATTATTATGTTGATAATGATATATGGTGGGATCGGATTGCACTTCCCAACACATATTTATTATTTATTTTTATTATAAGTGTTAAGGAGGCATAAGGGAGGATTGGTGGGATGGGGTTGCACGCCGCAATATATATATATATATATATATATATATATATATATATATATATATATATATATATATATATATATATATATATATATATATATATATATATTATTTACTTTTATTGTAATTTTTAAGGAGGAATAAGAGAGGATTGATGGGATCGTGATGCGCACTGCATCAATATATTTGTTTATGTACTCCTCTTTGACTATGTAAGTTATTCGGTAGTTTTATATTTTACTTAAGGATTGGGTATAGCTGGTTATTGCTACGACCCTTGAGCTATGTACTTATTTTTGAAAATTACTGATTTTCAAAGTGAATTTATTATGTTGAGTTATTACCTCATGCACTGAATCATTATTAAGATAGTATTTAAAAAAATGAAAGGACTAACATCATGTACCTTGTGTGACTTTAAGTTAGAATCCGCCGATTATTTCTGTACTTACCATTTCTACTAGTTGCCATATTTTACTTCAACTGTTTTCTCAATTTAATCTTCTCAACCTACCTGAGGTTTTATTTTACTCACAAAGAAATTGTTATTATATTTTAAACAAATAAACTCTATATTAAATTTGATAGTTATTCGATGTTGAATTTTATTTAGAAAATGTTATTTTCTTCACTTTATTGATTTCTAAAACAAAACCTTATTTTTCTCACTGATATCTTATCTGGTCTAACAAAACTATAGATTTACTTTACGAATAGCACGTGGATGTCGTTGTGCGAAGTGAGATAGAAAATTGTGGGCACAAGGTGCCGTATGTGTGGAAGAGTTATTGGAATTATTGGAATTGTATTCTAGAAACACTTGTTCGGTTGATTTAATATTTTCTTTCCCTACTTGAGCACATTTACACTTAGCTGCATCCCAAACATGTTGTTGTTTGATTTACTTGGTGGATTTTCGATGGCATTCGTGTTTCTTTTCCTTTCGCCGTTACTACTGATTGCAACTTGATGACCTCTTGTTATATGTATTACTTTGCTAGTCCTTTCTTGTTAGATTTGAGTCATATGCTGCAGGTTATATATATTCGGTAGTGTCTCGACCTGGCATCGTCACTACTCTACCGAGGTTAGGCTTGATACTTACTGAGTACCACCGTGGTGTACTCATACAACACTTCTGAACATCTTTTTGTGCAGAACCAGGTACTTCGGATCGGGTCGGTGTTGATATTTATGCTCGGCGCGGTTGGGGATTTCAAGGTATACCTGTTGGACGTTCGCAGGTTCTGAAGTCACTTTCTGATGATCTCATCCCATTGTTTCATTTATTTCCAAAATAGTGATGTATTTATTATGAAAAACTATTCCTAGAAAGGCTTATGACTTGTACTACTGATTTTGGGAGTTGTAAGTTTATAGAGAAATAAAATTTTAAGTTATTAAACGCTATTTATTTATTGTTGTTTAATATATGTTAGGCTTACATAGTCCCTAAGACTAGGTGCCATCACGATACCCAATAAAGAAAAATTTGGATCGTGACATGGAGTCTCCTTATTATCACGTTAATTATTTCTATCAATTTTATTTCAGACAGTAGATACAGTGAGTTTGTATGTTCTACATGTTTGCCCATTCATTTGTGACACTTGGGTTTGGGGGTTCTAGTAGACGTTCAAAGTTGCACCTAATATTATTATCACTTAACTTTATGTCGTTTTCATACTCTGTGATTCGTATGGAAGAACATATGTGTCCATGATTCCTAATTTAAATTCTAGTTATTAAATAAAATTCCTGTTTTTAAAAGTTAAAGATGGATAATTAAGTAGGAGGTTTACTATTGGCTTGCCAACAACATCGTTGGACGTCATCATGACCTATGATTGGAATTTGATCGTGACAATTTGGTATTATAGCACTAGTTTCATATAAGTTCAATGAGTCATGACCCGATCTAGTAGAGTCTTGCAGATCGGTGCAGATAGAAAGTGTCTAACAGACTTGCTTAACCGGGTCCATTCGGTTGAGCGCCGGTCGCGGTCCGCGAGGTTGGGGCGTGACATAGGTTTACCACCAAAATCCAAAATTTCTACAAATGTCCATGTTTACATCCATATATAAACCATATATTTATCTCACAATATGAGAGAATTACTTACCTTGATATAGATGATGAAAATCTTCTCTCCAAGAGCTTCAAAAATCGCCCAACCAAATAAAAATGTGAGAGAAATGGATTAAGTCTCGATTAAAAGAACCCCACTACCCAACGACTTTCGCACTTGCGGACGAATTAGTCGCACTTGCGAGCTTGATTCAGCATTAGAAAGTATTAGAAAATAAAGGACGAACAGAAAAGAAAAGAGTTTGAGCAACAAAATAGCATTCAGCATGAAAAGTGGGATAAGTTGGATAGAAAAACATTTTATCAACCAAGAAAGTGACTACGATATTCTTTTATGAATAAAGTAGTGAAGTAGTTTTAAAATATATTCGATATTTTATTCAAAAACTCAATTAAGAAAAAGTAAAGCAATCCCAAGCATAATATAACAAAATAATCAAATGTACGGTAATAAAACAAGTCAAAGCCTGCGACAATAATTGGATCAGAATAATTAAAATGAAAGGAGAAAAAAAAAGATTATCAAAGTGGTATGTCGATGCAATGAACTACTGTATTGAAACCCAAATATTGAAATAATTTCAACTTATTGTTTCACTTATATCCATATACATGATTCACATTAAAGCTAAATAATTCACGATTATACCGAGTAAAGATATACATGGCGTTTATACAAAGAATCCTTCAGGTAGTAAAAGTATAACAATCAAATGGAGAAACCTTATAACCGAAATAAGAACACTGACCTTTTGAATTAATCAAAAGAAAATCTTACCCATTTATAGAATACTAGCTCGTAAATCCTTTTGCTCATCGCCAATAAAATATTGCTTCACTGTGTATTTGCAACTCTTAAGTTCGTCAAAGAAGAGATGTATGAAATGTGATAGACTTCTCCTTCTCCACGACGAAATTCCTTCCATTGAATTCCATGGTAATCGCGGCTCAAAAATAACAATAGTTGTAAAAAAGGTGCGCCACCTAGAGGCATGGCGTTGTGACAATTGTTAATCACATGCCGCTAATCTTGGTGACGACTTTAATGTGAGGTCAATATTTATACGCACACAAGTAAAGCATGTCGTTTGACTTGACGATCAAGAACAATATCTAAGCGTATAACAAGTTAGTATTATTTTGAAACATTTTAAAGAAATACATGGTAAACTAAAGTAAAACAAAAAGCATGCGAGCAACTAGCAGATAGTGAATAGACGTGCTCTTTTTATAAAAGGTTAAATTTATCATCAAAAGTTGAGAATAAAAACAAGCTAGTCAATTTGTAAAGCAGAGGGCTCCAAACCGAATTTGAAGGACTTAACCTCCAAAAAGCCATTAATTAACTTGAAGGGGATATTTAAATATATAAGCAAGCATACTTCGTAAGAGTATATGTAATAAAGCATCATTTTGGCAAAAGAAGATAAAAGGACTTAGTAAGGTAAACTTTCAGGTGCATATTTAAGCAAAGGTTCAATTAACTAGCTAACTCACAGGAACAAGGTCTTAAGGAAACCTATTAAAGTACTTTTCATTACGTTGTCACTAGAAATAAAGCAAAGAAGGGATATTCATCTTTAACAGTGTAAGCTTCAGAGTGACACAATACACTTTTGTAACCTACAGATATTACATGTTCCTTAAACTTCCTTATATATATCTATAAAAAAATGTCAAGTGTTAGCCAGCGCAATTGTGTGATTAAAGAACCATTCCTTCTTTTCCTTTTACTAATTTTTGGACACGTGCGTGACACGTGTATTCTATACTAAGCAATATAAATATTTTGCAATGATAGTATGAAAATAGTTTAGCATTTAGTATTGGGTAAGAAAATAAGAGAATAAATTAAATATGCTAAAATCTTTTAACAACACCAAGTAATGAGTGCAACAATCCATGAAATCATTTCTTAATTAAAAGATAAAAAGAGGTAAGAGATGTCTGTATAATAGTTCAATTAATATTGTGTCGTGATTAGTTCCCTCGAACAAGATGACGAACAATGTCACATTCCTACTCCATATTACAAAGAATTGGCAAGATTAAAGGAAGGTAACTTTGATGCTTTACAAGAAATGAAAAGAAAATAAAGTTACGTATTTGTTGTTAACTTTTCCAATAGAAGAAACAAGACTACACAATTTTTAGAATAGTTTCAAGTACCTTTATGTTATTGTGTCCCACCAACTTTATCTTCTAATGGTTTCGAGTCTAAGAAGCTGGAAGGTTTTGCAAAGACTTAACCTAGCTCCTAGTGATTTCAATAAGCAGAAATATTTTGGCAAGAGTGAGTTATATCAGAAGGCTTTGGAAGAAAATAAGCCTTTTTAATGGTAATGCTTATAGATATCATTGTCACAATTTAATTAACTATAGAATAATTTTCTGTAACAGATGAAATAATTGTTCGCTATTTATTACGTTTTCATTCTTAGGAATGCAAAAAGGTATACGGACTTTATGACCTAGTAATGAATTTTGTAACCAAACCGTTACACCTTTTATTTGTTAAAGCAACTGAACTGACATGTGCGACTCTTTTACCTTTATTAATGAGATGTTTCATGTTTGAAATCTGACAAGAAAATCTAAAGCTAAATTGACACTAAAAGCTGATCATGTAAATATATTTCTCATTTCCGGTCATCAACGGATTCCCACGTCCTTTTTTCAAATTTTACTTTTACTTTTTGGTTATTTTTGTTTAAAAATAGTTTGCATTTATAGAATGTATATTAACAATTCATTTAAAAGGCATAAAAACTTGAGAGGTCGAAGGTAAGAGAAAATAAAGAAGATCGAATACGGGGCCAATTAAAAGTAGTTCAAACACATACATGTATTGCAGCTAATTGAAGAGACTCGATACAATTATTACAGTGATTAATTATTACTATTTATTATGAAGTATTTTTATATTTTTTTAATTTATTAGAATGTAAGTTTACATTTTTGTACAAAGTTTTATATAGAATTGTGTTTGATTGAAGGACGAAATTGTCACTTAGTTTTTTATGGGCATTTTCGTAATCTAACTTTAACTTTAGGGGTTTCCCACTTATAATATAATATGATATGATATGATGATATTATAAAATAACTAGTAAATATATCCGCGCGAAGCGCGATCATCAAACGAGAATAAAAGTATGAATAAATAGTTATAATTGTCAGAATTGTTATCGTAAGAAATCAATCATTACTAATCAAAGAAGTAGCCTAAAAGAGATACAAAAAAATTGTAAAATCATGGTCTTGAGATAACTCATGGAGTGAAACTTTTAAAGTCATCCTTAAGATTGACCACTAAAGTATAATTCTTATTCTAGTATTTTATCTCTAGGAATAATATTAAATTTTATGTAATAACAAAAGTGAGTTTCAACTAATTTGTTCTCAAGAGCATACAATGAATGATACTAGAAGTTGTAATCCATTGCAGACAAAATTATTCTCAAGAGAATACAATATAATCCTTTTTTTTGGGTTTTATCATTATTAATCCCAATCAACAACCAACAAGTTTTCCATTGCAGACAAAAAATCTGACACTACTTTTAGTTTTTTCTTTCTTTCTCTTTATATATATATATATATATATATATATATTATCACGATCCCAAACTTACTATAGGTCGTGAAGCGTCCAACATCGTTGTTAGGCAAGCCAACGGTGAACTACCAACTTAATTATGAACTTTATTATTTTTGAAATCGTGAATTTTATTAGATAAAGAGATCAACGCATTAAAATCATGAAAACTTGAAATTTTGACATAACAGATAATTAAAGTGTGTAAAATGCTAAGCAAAATCACAAACAACTCCTAGAACATCCCAAAATTCGGTGTCACAAGTGCATGAGCATTTACTAAGGAGTACAATAATAATACAATATTTATCTGGAATGTAAATAAGACAGGATAGAGTAAATGGTACGATGGAGACTCTGTGTACTGCGATACGTAACATGGAATGAAGCTCACCATAAAGTCTCCCAACACCTGCACCTACGCGCCAAGATGACCACCAATTGAACATGTCAGATCCTGCACAGTTAGTGTAGAAGTGTAGCATGAGTACATAAATCAACGGATACCTAGTAAGTATCTACCCTATCCCCAGAGAAGTAGTGACGAAGGGTCGATATCGACACTTACTAGAGGTCCAATAAAGCAATACAATAAATCATAAGCATATATGAAGCACACAACAATAATGGGGTAAATTTGTATGTTATATAATCTTCCAAGAATTTCTATTAAAGGGTATGATTTTCTCAGGCTTGTACTCTACCTCAACAACTCAGATATATCAAGTGCCAGTATAGAACGGATAAGGGACACCATATATAAGTCCAAGCATCAGTGGAAGGATAATCTCGTGAACATATGGACAACCAGCGATATAAAACACGATTATGACAAGGTCGTTCGTCCCGATCCTGACTAATGTGTACAATGCCGAGGGTCGAGCACCACGGACCATACATGCATCTATTACACTGTCGAGGCGTTCGGCCCGATCCATAAGAAAGTAAGAAACTTATCGAATTATGAGTCACAAGCTTACAACACAGATACAGGTGCATGATAATAAATATACCCCTTTACATTTATCAATTATCTTGGCAACAACTCAAGGTAATTAAGCTAGCTAAAATAAGTTCAAACAATTCAAATATTATATGATAATATCCTATGTCTACCTAGACATAAACATGCTTTAGCTATGTACGGGCTCTCGCCACCTCGTGCGCATGTAGCACCCACAACTAGTAGCACATAATAATTACATCATACAAGAGGTAGTTTCCCTTCACAAGGTTAGACATGAGACTTATCTCGCTCTGAAGTTTCATAACCGGATCCCGCGCCTCTCTAACACCTCAAACCAAAGCCTGCCGATCCGAAACTAGTCAAACAAGGTGCAAACCGATAAAAATACACTCTAATACTCATAATTAAACAATTCATAACAATTTCACACTTCGCTCGAAAAGTCATCAAAGTCAACCCTCGAGTCCACGTGCCCGAATTCCGGAAATTATTAAAAATGAGTATTACACATAATTCATATGGTCGATATCTAGAAAATCATCTAATTTCATCCATTAATCGACTCTCGAATCAATGATTTACCATTTATCAACTTTGGGGCTCAAAATCTCAATTTCTACAATCCAAACACGGATAAAAAATAATATCCAACAGAATTATTCATGTAAAAACATCAAAATAAAGATTAGATATTTACGCCTTGTTGAGACGATAACAACGCCACGAAAATCACCTCAAACAGAGCTCTAGAAATCAAGACATGCCAAAAATACTAAAATTCTCGGTTTTCTTCAACGCCCTCGCGAGAGACCTTCGCTTTTTTTGCGTTGAGTGATCAACCCAGCAATCCTTCTCCACGTTTGCGGAACCACTCTCGCGTTCGCGAAGAACAAAGCTTCGCACCTGAAATCAGCAATTTTGTCCGACACGGAAATGAGCATAACTCTCGCATACGACATCGGAATTCGACGATTCTTGTTGCTATGGATTTGTAATTACCATAAGGATCTAATGGTTCAATCAATTCACAAATAAAAAATCG
Source organism: Nicotiana undulata (assembly GCA_005239495.1). NCBI lineage: Eukaryota > Viridiplantae > Streptophyta > Magnoliopsida > Solanales > Solanaceae > Nicotiana > Nicotiana undulata. The sequence continues at coordinate 70,886 of ML252518.1, read as the reverse complement.
TTTGATCAATATAGTATCCTTTATACCCAAGAAAACGACGTTGAAACATCAAATAAGAGCGTAACACAATCCAAACATATCTGTAACACACCCAAGGCCCCCGGGACCGTGTCCAATTACACAAACCAGTCTCAAAGGATAACACGAACCTGCTCGATGACTCATATCACACCAACTATAAATTGACAATCAAAACCTTTCTTTAAATTTCCAAACATTAATACTTCGACGAACGCGTCTGATTCATACTTAAACATTCTGGAACGACGCCAAACTTTACGCACACGTATCAAATAACCATAAAAACCTATTCCAAGGCATGAAACCCCAAATGGACATCGATAAAACCAAATTATACCTCAAACCAAACTTAGAAAATTCTAAAACCATCAAAATACAACCTTCCCACAATAAGCGCTAAAATGCTCTCGAGCGACCCAATACTCAATTTGAACACACGCCCAAGTCCAGAATCATCATACGAACCTAGTGGAATATTTAAATCCTGTTTATGAGATCGTTTACTCAAAAGTCAAACCTTAGTCAACTCATCCATCTTTAAGCTTCCGAATTTAGAATTTTCTTTCCAAATCAACTCTGAACGTCCTGAAATTCAATCTGACCGCATGTACAAGTCATAATACCTGAAGTGAAGCTATTAGAGGCCTCAAACCGCCGAATGACGCTCTATAGCTCAAAACGACCGGCCAGGTCGTTACATTTTCCCCCACTTAAATATATGTTCGTCCTTGAATGTTCCAAGAACTGTTATGGAGTTGTCCAAAATCAGTGTTTAACCTCGTGACCTACGTGTGACACCACAACCCATGTGAGCACATTAGCTCGAGCCAAACTAAAGATCCTCCTCATAACCTTAGCTAACAAGCCTTATGTCACGACCCAAATTACCTTCCGAACTGTCTCGTGACGGCACCTAGTCTCTACGACTAGGTAAGCCTAAAACTTACAGGGAAATAAAAGTAATATAATAACTGAAATAGAAAAGGAGAAGAAGGCACTTAAATCAGCCACTCGGCTCATAAACAATTTTACTTCCCAAAACCCGGAATGTCTCGATAGTCACGAGATCTGTACTAAATGTAGCTCTATACAAAGAAACAACATAAATACATAAGTTATCCATGCCTATGCTATAGTAGAAGGGGACTCGTGGTATTCTGCGGACGCGGCAGAATTACCTCGCGGTCTCTTGGCAGCTGCTAGTGATACTCTTAACCACGATGCTGGGTGCTAGTACCTGGATCTACGCATATATGCAGGAAAGGGAATGAGTACTCCATAATTGGTACTCAGTAAGTGCCAAGACCTAACCCCAGTCAAGTAGTGACGAGGTCAGGTTAAGGCTCAACTGGATTTTTATAGTAAAACAGTTTAAAAGTTGAACAGGGAAATATAGCAAACTAACGCAAAAGCAGTAGAAACGGTAAGTTGAATGAAATGGTAATAAGGGAGCCCTCGTCTCAACACAACATATCTCACAATGGAAAATATGCAATGCATTACAGGGGGAAAGATCCCAGAATCCCGTCCGTAGTCCAAATTTAAATATGCGATGCAGTACAGGGGGAAAGCTCCCGAAATCTCGTCCGTAGTCCCAATTTAAATATGCGATGCAGTACAGGGGGAAAGCTCCCGAAATCTCGTCCGTAGTCCCAATTTAAATATGCGATGCAGTACAGGGGGAAAGCTCCCAAAATCTCGTCCGTAGTCCCAATTTAAATATGCAATGCGAATGAATACCGGATGTAGTTTATCTAACAGTTCAGTGAAAAATAGCACGCAACAATACGGATAAAACTACCAAAACATGGTGCACATAGTGACAATTAAGGGAAAACTCAAGTGAACAGGTAGACAGTCTCCCCTAAGCTAAACTACTCAGTTAGTGCAAGAAACAATGAAATAGGAATGAAAATGATTTATGTCATGGAGGAAAAATGGAGTTTTAGCAACAATGGCATGTATACTTACTCGTCACCTCACGTATACGGCGCCCAAGCAACAAAAACAGTATCAAAACAACCTAAGGGGAAATCCCCAACACACAGTTGGGCAAGCCACTTACCTCGACTGCGCTACTCAACTCAAAACCACGCTCTTGCCACGAGTATCTGACTCCGGGTGGCCCAAATCTAGTCAATTCGATTGCATAAAGTAAATATCAACTCAAGAAATAAGTTCGAAGCTAATACGTGAAATTAGGAAATTTACCCAAAAAGTCCCCCGGGCCCACATCCTGGAAACGGATAAAAATTACAAATTTCGAACACCCATTCAATCACGAACTCACTCGAACAAGAATCATAATAATCCGACATCTAAATCTCCCTAAATCCACAGTTTCTACTCGGGGAACCTTCATCCCATTTTCATGATTTTTCACCCAAATTCATTGATTAGATTGAGGAAATTTCTAGAGATTAATGATATACAAGTGAATTAAGGTTAGAAAACGTTACCTATGAATATCCTCTTCGAAACCCACCAAGTGAATTAAGGTTTGAAAACCCACTAAATCGTTTTAAGAGATATGAATTTCAAACCCTCGGATTTTTGTGTAAACAACCCAGGGATTCCTGTCACGACCCAAAACCGAGGAACGAGACCGGTGCCTAACCGGATGAACCTACTCAAGCAGACCTGGATTGCCTTTCCTACCCAACGCATTTCCCCGTGTTCATATTGTACATTGATAAGTGAAACAACAGAATAGAATCAAAGCATGCGTTTACAATATAAGTCAATTTCCTCTTTCAACATTTTCAACAATTAATCTTCCCAAAACATGCATTCTAAAATACAACACTCCTGATACGGGATCGTGATTACAAACGAGTCCGACAACTACCCAAAATGCATATCTATATATATATATATATATATACAACCCACATGATGTCTACGGAGCCTCTAAGAGTACTGGGAGTTTACATAGACTTGCCGGTAACAAGGCCCCGACTATACCTTTTATAACATAAGCAAAAGAGAATGATATAGTCCACACACGGCCCTGAGAGGAAATGGGGCCCACCAGAACTGTTGAAGAGATGAAGAGGAGGCACCACTATCGGCGGACAGAGCTACCTGCTATAGAACCACCTACATCCATATAAAAGATGTAGCGTTCCCGGCAAAAGGGACGTTAGTACCATTGAATAGTACTAGTATGTATGAGCAAAGTTTATTCTAAGTAAAATCAAATAGTACACAACTGGAAGACAGTCAGGGTAACCATACAGGTGCCACACAAATATACAGAAAATCTCAAATGAAGATTTCACAGTTACTCATTTCAATTGTTCACCGTACATTCACATTTCACCCTTATTACCTCTCCACCCTTATTACTTCGTGTTGCGGCGCGCAACCCGATCCCACCATACAATCACATTTCACCCTTATTACCTCTCCAACCTTATTACTTCGTGTTGCGGCGCGCAACCCGATCCCACCGTACAATCATATTTCACCCTTATTACCTCTCCACCCTTATTACTTCGTGATGCGGCGCGCAACCCGATCCCACCGTACAATCACATTTCATAGCAACAATAACCAACAATTAAATCACAGGGATTTTCATCATCAAGGACATAAGTTCATATCAACCATAACTATGTGAAATCAAGGCACAATGATCCTTACCACACTGTGATTCATATATGGTGTTGCCGTAATTATTTAACTCAATTAAATCAATCTACAATTTCTGTTCATCATTTTCCACACATGGCCGTTAGGAAATTTGACACATTCCCACATTAGGGTACGTTAACATTCTTTCATTTAGTGGCACATACTCCTATATCGACATATTCGAATGTTTAACGAGCCTTACACGTGATAGGATAAGCACAGAGAATCACCCTTCACAATCTCAATTAACATGGTAATCGACTAAGAAAATCAGAGAATGAAATCTTACACCTCAACACAGCAGGACAATCAATTCACATATGCTCAAGCAAGAAATTCATACCGTGTGCTCGGACACCAACAAGGTGACTCGACAAAGATTAATGTTTGCCATACATACCTCGAATCGGAATTCCCATTTAATTTTTGTATCACAAATCACCGGACCGTCTAGCACCGTCAATCTATTCAACAATGTGACATATTTCACTTAGAATTAGGAACCATGAACATAACTCGAACTCATTTAGGCATTTTATCAAACACTATGTGACCCCTTAGATTACTAACCCCCTTTTTGTGAATAATTACTCAAACTCGTTTCCCTTTACTAGATTATGAAGTTTAACGCACATGCATGCAAGGTATCGACTTTTATCTTGAAGAATCAATTTATGTGTTCTACCCCTTTTTAGCTAAAACTTGAGAATTAAAAGGAAATGGGGTGGGGACTTACCTCTTAGAGTGAAGAAGATGACAATTACTCGATAACTTCCATGCCCGAGTGATAGTGAAGAATCAATTTGGGTGAAGATGGAACCTTCTCTCTCAAGAACTCTCTCTTCCCTCTCTCTATTTTGTTCAGAAAATTGTTAAAATGAAGGGGGGTAAGTGTTTTAATGAGCTGGGGGTCGGGTATAAAAATTAGAATTTTAAAAGTTCCGAAGCATAAATGCGGTCAGGAATGCGATCGCATTCCTGCTATGCAGTCCTCATTCCTGTCGCATAAATGGCCCTCAAATGGGCCAAAAATGGAAACCGGACTGCCTAGGTATGCGACCATTATGCGGTCCGCATACCTGTTATGCGGACATCATAGTGCGTCGCATAACCTTCTCGCAAAAAATGGAGGTGCAAGAATGCGACAGCTATGCGGTCCGCATTCCCCGAATACGATTGCATTTGGGGCCGCATAGCTTTCCTCAAATTGGACAGCAGACTGTCCATGTATACGACCACTATGATGTCTGCATACCTATTATGCGATCGCATAGTGCGTCGCATAACAACGCAATTCTGGAAAATTTTATATTTTAAGTCCCGGGGTACTTTTTACTTCAAAAAGGTCTGTTTTTAGGAACTTCTACAGTTTTAACAACACAGGGACCTATTCGGGCATTATTTTAGACATGAAATTTTACGGGTCTTTACATCCTCCCCCACTTAAAATCATTTGTCCTCAAATGAGGATCGGGGAATCATTTTGAAAACACAATATGCTAACCCCCACTTTTCACTAACTCCGATATTTTCTGAACATTTTGTGAGAGTTTCCTTTGTAATTAGGCCGATCTTCCTGTCAGAGAGCCCCCAAAACACATTGTTAACCAATTTCACACATTTTTAGTTACTCTTGCAACTGGCACATAATTCAGTTATCTCATCAATTTGTATATAATTCAATTACTTTAACATGTTATACATAGATCGGTTAATTCCACAAACTTGCATACCATTCAACTATCACATGAGTTGCACATAATTTAACTATTCCACAATATACACAAAGGTGGCACAAAGTTGAGAAATCATAATAGTAAGGAAATTAGGAAAGTGAAATTTTCTTGCACAAAATTAAACACAAAGGTGTATTTGCTTAGAGATGGCAGTTCTCACGACCACTACTAGACTTATTCAAACAAATGGGGATATTTCTATTTCATCTCACTTTCCGCTTCCCACGTAGCTTCCTCGACTTGTTGACTTCGCCATAACACTTTAATAGAAGAAATCTCTTTGTTTCTCAATCTACGGACTTGCCTATCAAGAATAGAAACCAGAACCTCTTCATATGAAAATTCTTCATTAATTTCAATGGTCTCAACAGGCACGATGACAGATGGATCTCCAATACCTTCTTTAGCATGGACACATGAAACACTGGATGCACTAATGACATTTCAGGGGGCAATTCCAGCCTATACGCTACTTTCCCTATCCTTTGAGCGATTCGATACGACCCGACATACCTCGGGCTCAATTTCCCTTTCTTTCCAAACCGCATCACTCTCTTCATGGGAGACACCTTCAAGAATACCCAATCATCTACTTATAACTCCAAATCTATACGACGAACGTCTGCATAGGATTTCTGAGGACTCTGAGCAGTTTTCATCCTCTCCTGAATGACTCTAACTTTTTCCATAGCTTGGTGCACAAGATCTGGTCCTAGCAGTTCCGCCTCACCAACCTCGAACCATCCGATCAGAGACCTACACCTCCTACCGTACAATGCCTCAAATGGGGCCATTTGAATACTAGCATGGAAACTGTTATTGTAAGCAAACCCTATAAGCGGCAAGTGATCATCCCAGCTACCCTTGAGATCTAATACACAAGCTCGTAGCATATCTTCAAGCGTCTGAATAGTCCGCTCCGCCTGTCCGTCTGTCTGTGGGTGGAAAGCTGTGCTGAGATTTACCTGAGTACCCAAACTTTGCTAAAATTTATTCCAAAAGTAAGCTGTGAACTGAGCCCCTCGATCCGAGATAATAGAAACTGGAGTGCCATGGAGTCTGACTATTTCTTTGATATACAACTAAGCGTACTGTTCTGCAGTATCGTTGGACTTGACTGGCAAGAAATGCGCCGACTTTGTGAGTCGATCCACTATTACTCATATTGTGTCGAACTTGCGCTTAGTGCGGGATAATCCTACCACAAAGTCCATATTGATCATTTCCCATTTCCACATTGGTATTTCCATAAGCTGCGTCAACCCACCGGGCCATTGATGCTCGAACTTCACTTGCTGACAATTCGGACACCTAGCAACAAAGTCCGCCACACCCTTCTTCATACCATTACACCAGAAAATCTCCTTGAGATCGCGATACAATTTCGTAGAACCTGGGTGAACAAAATACCTGGAATTATGAGCCTCTGCCATCACCCTCTTCCGGAGATCAACCACATCTGGAACACATAATCTCCCTTGAAACCGCAAGACACTGTCATCATTGCCGAGTGAAAATGCTGAAGTCTTGTGATTCAAAATTGCTTCCCTCAATTGTGCCAAAGCCGGATACCTGAATTGCTTTCCCTTGACTTCCGCTACAAGCAAGGACTCCGCTCCATTACGCACCACGACATTCCCCTCATCTGAGATTGAAAGACGTACCCTAAGACTGGACAACTGATAAACCTCCCGAGCCCAAGGTCTCTGACCGGCTTCCAAATGTGCCAAGCTACCCATGGATTTCCGACTAAGAGCGTCAGCTACCACATTCGCCTTTCCTGGATGGTACAAAATATTCATATTATAATCCTTGAGAAATTATAACCACCTCCGCTGCCTTAAGTTCAACTCCTTCTGTTTGAATAAATAGTGAAGACTCTTGTGGTCTGTGAACACGTCCACATGGACCCCATAAAGATAGTGCCGCCAGATTTTCAATGCAAGCGCAACCGCTTCGAGCTCCAAATCATGCGTCAGATAATTCTTCTCGTGATTCTTGAGCTGTCTAGAAGCATACGCTATTACCTTATACCACATTGCATCAACACACACCCCAAACAAACCCTCGAAGTATGACAATAAACCACAAACCCCTCTATACCTTTTGGCAACGTCAACACTGGTGTCGAAGTCAATCTCGACTTCAATTCCTAAAAACTCTTTTCACAAGCATCGGACCACTGAAACTTAACTGCTTTCTGCGTCAGCTTAGTCAATGGGGAGGCGAGGGTAGAGAATCCCTCCACGAACCTCCGATAATACCCAGCTAGACCCAAGAAACTTCGAATCTCTATCGGGGTCGTTGGTCATCCCTTACCGCTGCGATCTTTTGGGGATCAACCCGAATCCCTTCCCTGGAGACAACATGGCCCAAAAAGGTGACTGATTCTAGCGAAAACTCACATTTTGAAAACTTCGCATACAACTGGTGCTGATGAAGGGTCTGCAAAACTGTCCTGAGGTGATTAGCATGATCTTCCTGACTCCGCGAATAAACAAGGATATCGTCGATGAAGACAATCACAAAAGAGTCAAGAAATAGCTTGAAAACCCAATTCATAAGATCCATAAAAGCTGCTGGGGCGTTGGTTAGCCCAAAAGACATTACCAAAAATTCAAAGTGCCCATAATGAGTCTTGAAGGCGATCATAAGTATATCCTGATCCCTGATCTTTAACGGGTGATACCCGGACCGTAACTCAATCTTGGAGAAAAACCTAGCACCTTGCAATTGGTCGAATAAATCATCTATCCGAGGCAATGGGTATTTTTTTTTGATAGTGACCTTGTTGAGCTGCCGATAATCAATACACATCCGAAACGACCCATCCTTCTTCCTGACGAAGAGAACCGGTGCGCCCCAAGGCGACACACTTGGCCGAATGAACCCTTTTTCTAATAAAGCTTTCAATTGTTCCTTTAACTCCCTTAATTCTGTTGGCGCCATCCTGTAAGGTGGAATATATATTGGCTGCGTATTTGGAAATACATATATCCCGAATTCAATCTCTCTATCTGGTGGAATCCCAGGAAGCTCATCCGTAAATACTTCCAGAAACTCATTCACAACAGGCACGGACTCGGGAGCAGGCACCTCTGAAATGGTGTCCGCAACCCGGACCAAATGATAGATGCACCCCTTCCTGATCATCTTGGAGGCCTCAAGACAGGAAATAAACTTACCCCTTGGCACAACATCATTCCCTTTCCATTCAACAACTGGTTCATTAGGAAACTCGAGCCTCATAATTCTGGTTTTGCAGTTGCGTTTAACAAAGCACGAGTAGAGCCAATCCATTCCCATGATAACATCAAAATCCACCATTCCTAGCTCAATACGATCGGTCGTGGTATCTCTACCACACACCGTGACAACATAACTCCTATAGACTCGTGCGGCCGTGATAGAATCACCAACCGCAGTCGACATAGAGAACAACTCATGAAGCTGTTCGGGTTCTATCCCAAAACCTGAAGCAATAAATGGAGTAACATATGGAAATAAAGACCCGGGATCAATAAGAGTATAAACATCATGCGATTGGATATTCAAAATACCTATGACAACATCTGGAGAACCCTCCGCACTCTGTCGACCACTCAAAGCATAGAATCGACTGGGTCCCCCTTGACCTCGTGCTCTACCCCTAGTTACACTGTGCCCTGCTGGAGCTGGAGGGCGTGCTAAAGATATAGCGGCTAAAGAACTGGACGGCTGAGCAGTACCCCTACCTATGCCCTGACTGGGTGCACGACAGTCTCTCTAAACATGGCCTCTCTCTACGTATCTATAGCACACTGGTATATCCAAGTAACAAGGCTCAGAATGAAAACTCCCACACTTAGGGCATGGGGCCCTCTGTTGCTGCTAGAATCTCCCACCTGAACGACCCGACTGATGGAACCTCCTACTGTCCGAACCTGGTTCAATGCGACCTCCCTGCTGATAACTGTGCCCTGATGGCGGCGCACTGGCTGAGGACTGAGATGGCCCTGATGACCCTCTCCCCAGGGCTGATCTCCCTCCTCCAACTGAACTCCCGCGGTTGCCCGCTGACCGGGCCCTACTACTACTCTCCCTCTCCATTCTTATCTTTAATTTCCGAGCCTCCGTAGCCTGGGCGAATCCCACGATCTTCTCATAGTTCATATCCGAATGCAAGGCAGCTGTAGCATCTTCATTAATATCCAAGGGACCAAGGCCCTGAACGAACCGGCGAACTTTGGCCTCCATAGTCGGCATCATGTGTATAGAATACTTGGACAAGTGCACGAACTCCATATGGTACTCCCACACACTCGTGTTGCCCTACTTAAGGAACTCAAACTCTGTAGCACGGGCTGCCCTAGTCTCGACAGGCAAGAAATGATCCATAAAAGCATCTACAAACTCATCCCACCTCGCCGGAGGGCTCCCCTCTCCACGGGAACTCTCCCACATCTCGAACCATGAATATGCCGCTCCCTTCAACCGATAGGAAGCTAACTCAACTCCCTATTTCTCAGTATCCCTCATAACCCAGAGAGTCTTGTACATTTCATCTATAAAATCCCGGGGATCGGCCTCTAGATCGGTGCTTGTGAACTCTGGAGGCGCTAACCGCAGAAACTAGTTGACTCTGGAACCTGAAAAATCCCCTTGCTCGCTAGAGGACGCAAGGGCAATATTGGATATCTGGGCCTGAGAGGCCACACACTGTATCAACATCTGAATAGCTCCCCTGATGTCCTCATCAGAAATACCGGGACCCGAAGCTGGGGCTGGAGGAGGATCAGGAATATCAGTGGGAGGGATCGTAGCACCCTCCGCTGGAGAAGGAACTGGAATAGTCTGGCCAGGAATAGAAGAGTCAGGCAGATTCAGGGTCGAGGAATCATTCTCACCCGCACCATCAGATAAGGAATTTATGGCCACACTTGGGGTGGCATTGCCTCTAGGCCGAGTCGATGTCTCTTCTTGGGCGCCATTTACTGAAAATTGGGAAACCGCACGAGTTAGAGATAGACAACCTCACCTTTCACCACAACGCACGATATAGAATAACAATAAATGGGTACTTTCTTAAACGTCCATGCATCCCACTAATTATAGATGTGGTCGACAACACACCGATAAGAACGACTATACTAGACACGGCTCCGAGACATCCTAGGACACTTTTAAAACCTTAAGCTTTGATACCAAGTTTGTCATGACCCAAAACCGAGGGACGAGACCGGCGCCTAACCAGATGAACCTAGTCTAGCGGACCTGGATTGACTTTCCTACCCAACGCATTTTCCCGTGTTCATAATGTACATTGATACGTGAAACAGCAGAATAGAATCAAAGCATGCGTGTACAATATAAGTCAATTTCCTCTTTTAACATTTTCAACAATTAATCTTCCCAAAACATGCATTCTAAAATACAACACTCCCGATACGGGTCCGACAACTACCCAAAATGCATATATATATATATATATATATATATATATATATATATATATATATATATATATATATATATATATATATATACAACCCACATGATGTCTACAGAGCCTCTAAGAGTACTGGGAGTTTACATAGACTTGCCGGTAACAAGGCCCCATCTATACCTTTTATAACATAAGCAAAAGAGAATGATATAGTCCACACACGACCCCGAGAGGAAATGGGGCTCACCAAAACTGCTGAAGAGATGAAGAGAAGGCACCACTATCGGCGGACGGAGCTACCTGCTATAGAACCACCTACATCCATATAAAAGATGTAGCGTCCCCGGCAAAAGGGACGTTAGTACCATTGAATAGTACTAGTATGTATGAACGATGTTTATTCTAAGTAAAATCAAATGGTACACAACTGGAAGACAGTCAGGGTAACCACCCAGGTGCCAAACAAATATACAGAAAATAAAAAATGAAGATTTCATAGTTACTCATTTCCATTGTTCACCGTACAATCAATATTTCACCCTTATTACTTCTCCACCCCTATTACTTCGTGTTGCGGAGCGCAACCCGATCCACCATACAATCACATTTCACCCTTATTACCTCTCCACCCTTATTACTTCGTGTTGCGGCGCGCAACTCGATCCCACCGTACAATCACATTTCACGATTATTACCTCTCCACCCTTATTACTTCGTGTTGCGGCGCGCAACTCGATCCCACCGTACAATCACATTTCACGATTATTACCTCTCCACCCTTATTACTTTGTGTTGCGGCGCGCAATCCAATCCCGCCGTACAATCACATTTCATAGTAACAACAACCAACAATTAAATCACAGGGATTTTCATCATCAAGGACATCAACCAATAACTATGTGAAATCACGGCACAATGATCCTTACCACACAGTGATTCACATATGGTGTTGCCGTAATTATTTAACTCAATTAAATCAATCCACATTTCTTTCATCATTTGCCACACACGGCCTTTTGCAATTAGATACATTCCCACATTAGGGTACGTTAACATTATTTCATTTAGTGGCACATACTCCCATATCAACATATTCGAACGTTTAACGAACCTTACACGTGATAGGATAAGGACAAAGAATCACCCTTCACAATCTCAATTAACATTGTAATCGACTAAGAAAATCAGAGAATGAAATCTTACACCTCAACACTGTCGAACAATCAATTGACATATGCTAAAGCAAGAAATTCATATCGTGTGCTCAGACACAAACAAGGTGACTCGGCAAAGATTAAAGTTTGCCATACATAACTTGAATCAGAATTCCCCTTTAAATTTTGTATCACAAATCACCGGACCGTCTAGCACCGTCAATCTATTCCACAGTGTGACATATTTCACTTAGAATTAGGAACAATGAGCATAACTCGAACTCATTTAGGCATTTTATCAAATGCTATGTGACCCCTTAGATTACTAACCCCCTTTTTGTGAATAATTACTCAAACTCATTTCCCTTTACTAGATTATGGAGTTTAACTCACATGAATGCAAGGTATCGACTTTTATCTTCAAGAATCAATTTTGTGTTCTACCCCTTTTAGCCAAAACCTGAGAATTAAAAGGAAATAGGGTGGGAACTTACCTCTTAGAGTGAAGAAAATTGTTAAAATGAGGGGGGGGGGGGTAAGTGTTTTAATGAGCTGGGGGTCGGGTATAAAAATTAGAATATTAAAGGTCTCGAAGCAGAAATGCGGTCAGGGATGCGATTGCATTCCTGCTATGTGGTCCGCATTCATGTCGCATAAATGGCTCTCAAATGAGCCAAAAATGGAAACCGGACTGCCCAGGTATGCAACCATTATGCGGTTCGCATACCTGTTATGCGATCGCATAGTGCGTCGCATTACCTTCTCCGCAAAAATGGAGATGCAAGAATGCGACAGCTATGCAGTCTGCATTCCCAAAATGCGATCGCATCTGGGGCTGCATAGCTGTCCTCAAATTGGACAGCAGAGTATCCATGTATGCGACCACTATGTGGTCTGCATACATGTTATGCGATCTCATAGTGCGTCGCATAACAACGCAATTCTGGAAATTTTTATCTTTTAAGTCCCAGCGTACTTTTTACTTCAAAAAGATCCATTTTTAGGAACTTCTACAGTTATAACAAACCGGGACCTATTCGGGCATTATTTTAGACGTGAAATTTTACGGGTCTTTACAATTCCGCACCTACGACTCTTGGACCGCACCTAGGTGCCGCACCTGCGGAAAAACCATGGCAGGTGCGGAAACTCACTTAATAGGGCTGGGCAAGCCCCTGACTAACTTCTGCATCTGCGAGCCCAACACCGCACCTGTGTGTCCCTGTCCGCATGTGCGAAACACCAGAACCAACAATGTTCAGTAGTGTTCCAAGTTCCAAAATCACTTGTTGAGCATCCGTAACATTCCCGAGACCCCCGGTACCTATACCAAACTTACCAACCAGTCCTAATACTTTATTCAAACATAGTCGAGCCTTCAAAACACATATCATAACATCGAAATCATCAATTATGCATAGATTCAAGCCTAAGAACTTATGAAATTTCCAAAATTCACATCCAATGCCAAAACACGTCAAAACTCATCCGAATGACCTCAAATTTTACACACAGGTCATAAATGACACTACGGGCTTATTGTCACTTCTGTAATTCCATTCCGAGCCCGATATCAAAATTTCACCTATCAGTCGAGATCGCCGAAATTCCAACTTTCGCCAATTCAAGCCTAAATATACTATAGACCTCAAAAATATATTCCGAACACGCTCCTAACCCCAAAATCACCCAACAGAGCTAACGGAGTCGCCGGAATTCCATTCCGAATCCGTTTTCACACAATACCAACTATGGCCTATTTTCTAAAGCCTAAACTCACATATAAGGACTATGTGTCCAAAAACTCTCCGAATATTACCACTCAACATTTCAAAAATTCCCAAAAGCAGAAATAGACCCGGGGAAAACAGTTATTAGGGGATCGGGGCACTAACTCTCAAAACGAACGACTGGGTCGTTACATTCTCCCCCTCTTAAGAAAATTGTTCGTCCTCGAACGAGTATAAGACATACCTAAAGCTGTGAACAGGTGAGGGTACTACCTACGCATATACTGCTCGGTCTCCCTTGTCGCCTCCTCGACCAGATGACCTCTCCAGTGCACCTTCACTGATGCAATATCCTTTGACCTGAGCTTTCTGACCTGCCTATCCAATATAGCTATAGCTTCCTCAACATATGATAGATCCTTGTCCAACTGGACTGAAGTGAAATCCAAAACATGAGTCGGGTCCTCATGATACTTCCAGAGCATAGAGACATGGAATACCGGATGAACACCTGCTAGGCTGGGAGGCAAGGCCAACTTATAAGCAACCTCCCCAACCCGGTGCAATACCTCAAAAGGGTCAATAAATCTCAAACTCAGCTTACCCTTATTCCCGAACCTCATGACACCCTTTATTGGAGATACCCGAAGTAAAACCCGATCACTAGCTATATATGCCAAATCACGAACCTTCCGGTCCGCATAACACTTCTACCTAGACTGAGTTGTACGAAGCCTCTCCTGAATCACCTTCACCTTGTCCAGGGCATCCTGGACCAAATCTGTATCCAACAATCGGGCCTCGCCCGACTCAAACCATCCCACTGGAGACCTACACCGCCTACTATACAAAGCCTCATACGACACCATCTGAATGCTGGACTGGTAGTTGTTATTATAAGCAAACTCTACAAGTGGCAAGTATCGGTCCCATGACCCTCCAAAATCCATCACACAGGAACGAAGCATATCCTCAAGAATCTTAATTGTGTGCTCGGACTGACTGTCCGTCTGAGGGTGAAAGGCTGTACTCAACTCCACCCTGGTGCCTAGCTCCTGCTGAACGGCTCTCCAGAATCGTGAAGTGAACTGTGTACCTCTGTCTGAAATGATAGATACTGGAATATCGTGTAGGCGAACAATATCTCTAATATAAATCTCAGCCAACCTCTCGGAGGAATATGTAGTCAACACTAGAATGAAAAAAGCTGATTTGGTCAGTCGATCCACAATCACCCAAATAACATCAAACTTCCTCAAAGCACGAGGGAGTCCAACCACAAAGTCCATGGTGATCCGCTTCCACTTCCACTCTAGAAGCTCAATCTACCGTAGTAACCCTCCCGGTCTCTGATGCTCACACTTGACTTGCTGACAGTAGAGACACTTGGCTACAAACTCCACTATATCCTTTTTCATCCTTCGCCACCAATAGTGATGTCTCAGGTCCTAGTACATCTTCGCGGTACCCGGGTGGATGGAATACCGCGATATATGGGCCTCATCAAGAATAAACTCCCGAAGCACATCTACATAGGGCACAAAGATACGGCCCTGCATCATCATCACGCCGCCATCACCAATAGTCACATCCCTAGCATCACCCCGCCAAACTCTATCCTTAAGAGATAGAAGGTTGGGATCATCATACTGGTTCTCTCTGATACAGTCATAAAGGGAAGATCGAGCAACCACACAAGCAAATACCCGGCAAGGCTCAGAAAGATTCAACCTCACGAACTGACTGGCTAAGGACTTAACATCTAAGGCTAAGGTCCTCTCAGCTGCACGAAGATATGCCAAACTCCCCAAACTGTCACGACCCTAAATCCTAGGCTAGACAACACTTATAATTTTCACATTTTGCTTTTCAAATATCTCAATTTATTTTCAGCAATTCATAACACGCATATAAATTTCGAAATCTTGAAAAAAACAATCAAGCTAACAGTCTACAACCGTCCCCAAGTCCCGGAGTCAACATGTCATGAGCATCTACGAAATAAACTAACTCTGCTATTGTCATAGAAAAAGTCTAGGAATAAAATACAAATACGAAATAAGGAAGGGAAATGGAGAAGCTGCGAATGCTGGGCAGCTACCTCGAAATCCCAAAGTTGATGATAAATGAAACTCGGATGACTGCTGCTCCGAACCAGTACCTGGATTTGCACACAGAGGTGCATGGAGTAATGATGAGTACGCCAACTGAGTAGTAATGAAAATAAATCACAGTATGAGAACTACGAAACACACAACACATATACACCAATTCACAAAAATGGTAAAACACAAAGTCACCATAAAGTATCCACCAAATACATAAGTTCGAAAACCAATTTCCATAAATCCTTTGAAACAAGTATAATTTCAATATTTTTCAGTAAAACCCTCAGTAAAAATCAGTTTGAAAAAAAAAACGAAGTGAATCGTAGTCAAAAACTCAGTAAAGTCATCATAAATCTGCCCCTCGGGCCATAATCATTTCTCATAACATCATTCAGTATCAGCCCATCAGGAAACCTCACAGTCACTCAGTATCAGCTTATCAGGCAACCTCACAATCACTCAATATCAGCCCATCAGGCAACCTCGCAATCACTCAATATGAGCCCCACGAGCATCACTCAATAGGTGACTGCGCCCACTAGGGGTGTGTACAGACTCCGGAGGTGCTCCTACAGCCCAAGCGCTGTAACAAGCCACATCATGGCACAAATCACTCACAATATTGTCCCTCGGCCTCTCTCATATCATATCATCCTCACAATATTGGCCCGCAGCCTCACTCAGTCAAATATTCTCAACATCCCCTTCAGGCCATAAATATACTGGGTTCTCGACCCAAAAACATAGTTTCATTTTCAATAAATAGTATCAAAATACTTTGAGTGTCAAAACAATTATCAAGAAAATAATGAGTGAAAATCATAACATATGAAGTGAGGAAAATAGTAAAAACCGCCCCCAAGGGGTAAACAGATCAGCACTAGGCCCTTGTAAAGACCCGTAAAATTCTATGTCTAGAATAATGCCCGAATAGGTCCCTGTGTTGTTATAACAGTAGAAACTCTTAAAACGGACCTATTTTGAGTAAAGAGTACCCTGAAATTTGAAAAATAAAATTTTCCAGAATTGTGATGTTATCCGACGCACTATGCGATCGCATAACGTGTATGCGGACCGCATAATGTCACATACCTGGACAGGCTACTATCCAAATGAGGACAACTATGCGGCCTAGAATGAGATTGCATTTTGTGTATGCGGACCGCATAGTTGCCGCATTCTTGCCCCATGGTTTTTGCGAAGGAGGTCATGCGATGCGCTATGCGATCGCATAAAAGGTATGCAGACCGCACAATGTTCGGATACCTGGGCAAATTGTTTTACAATTTTGGCCCATTTGAGGGCCTACTATGCGACAGGAATGCAGACCACATAGCAGGAATGCGATCGCATTCCTAACTGCATTTTTGTGTCGGGGCTCCTGTTTTCTAAATTTAAAACCCGACCCCTTGTTTAATAAAACACCCCTCCCCTTCATTTTTAAGGAATTTCTGAACAAAATAGAGAGAGGGGAGAGAGGGTTCTTGAGAGATAAAGCTCCTTCTTCATCAATTTGATTTTTCCAAAATCACTCAGGCTTGGGAATTTCGAGTAATATTCTTCTTCATTCTAACAGGTAAGTCCCCACCCCATTTCCCTTAAATTTTTAGATTTTTGGTTAATAGAAGAACTCCCCTAAATGGGTTCTTGAATATGAAAGTGAAGAACCTTGCATGCATGTTCATTTATTGTCACAATCTAGTAAAGGGAAGTGGGTTAGAGTAAATATTGACAAAGAAGGGGTTGGTAATCTGAGGGGTCTCATAGCATTCAATAAATGCCTAGGCGAGTTCGAATTGTGTTCATGATTCCCAATTCTAAGATGAATATGTTACATTATGAATTAGATTGACGTTGCTTGACGGTCCGGTGATTTGGGAATAGGAATTAGAAGGGAACTCCGACTCCAAGTATGTATGGCTAACTTTAACCTTTGTAGAATCCTCTTGTTGGTGTCCGAGCATACGGTATGTGTACTTTGTTTGAGAATATGTGAATTGACTGTCCAATTGTGTTGAGGCGTAATACTTCACTCCCTGAATTTCTTGTTGACTACTATGCTAGTTGAGATTGTGAAAAGTGATTGGTTGTGCCTATCTTATTATGTGCAAAGCTCGTAAATGCTCCAGGGTATCGATATGAAAGTATGTGTTAATGAATGAAAGAATGTTAATGTTCACAAGTGTGGGAATGTATATAATGGCTAAAAACCGTGCGTGGTAAGTAATGAAAAAGGGTATTGTGAAATGATGTAATTGGGTTGAACGATTATGGAAACACCATGTACATGAATTACTCCTTGGTGAGAGTCATTGTGCCTTGAGTCCACATAGTGAATTGTACTTGTAATGAAAATCCTTGTGATTTAATTGTTGGTGATTGTTGTTATTAAATGTGATTGTCTGGTGGGATCGGGTTGCACGCCTCAACACGA
>ML252518.1:0-52478 GCA_005239495.1 Nicotiana undulata | reverse complement strand
TGTGCAATACTTGTTGGTTCCATTAACTGTCTCTTATCTGTGTATTGCTTGATTGTACTTAGGGTAAAGTTTTTTCATACATACTAGTACTATTCCACAGTACTTACGTTCCTTTTGCCGGGGGAACTACATTTTTTATATGGATGTAGGTGGTTCCATAGCAGGTAGCTCAGCCCGCCGTTAGTGGTGCCTCCTCTTCATCTCTTCAGCAGTTTTGGTGAGCCCCTCTTCCTCTCGGGGCCGCGTGTGGATTATACTATCCTCTTTTGCTTATGTTGTAAAGGTATAGCCGGGGCCTTGTTGCCGGCAAGCTATGTAAGACTTCTAAGAACTCTTAGAGGCTCCGTAGACACTGTGTGGGTTGTATATGTATATGTATATTGTGGGCGGTAGTTGTACTCACTCATACTTGTGGATCGCAAATCAGAAATGTTGTATGTAACTTGTGTATTTTGGAGTATCTATTGTTGAAAACTAAAATAGGAAAAATGGAATTATGTTGTAAAGTGTACTTTGAATCTAAATTGGCTAACTCATATGGAATAATGTACGTTATGAACACGGGGTAATACGTTGGGTAGGAAAGGCAATCCAGGTCCACTTGCCTGGGTTCACCTAGTTAGGCGTCGGTCTCGTCGCTCATTTTTGGGGCATGACAACCCCAAACATGGCTTACAGCCCAAATCATATCAAAATATATCAGTACTAGTAAGCATAGGCTTAAAAATCGATTTCGCAACTCAATAGTTGCCTAAATAGGGAATATATTTCAAAAGTTCCAACCTTTGCATTCCAAAACCCATGAAAGGGTGCAGAGTCCGGGGTTTCACACCCTCATGACAGGATTTAAAGACATTACTTACCTCAAACTAGCTCGAAAACTATTCCGCAATACGCTTGCCTTCCGAATCAACTCCCGAATGCTCCAAATCTACCAAGTTCAGATTTTATCGTCAAATTATGCTTAAGGAATTAATTCCAATTGAAAAATACAAATATTAGCTCAAAACTTGAAATCAGTCAAAACCCGACCCCCGGGCCCGCGTCTCGGAACTCGACAAATTTTATACCAAAGTGTTATTCATCATCTCACGAGTCCTTACACATAAAGAACGCTAAACTCAGAGTTTCTTTGGCCCCTCAAATCGACCCCTAATGGTCAAATAATATCAAGCCCTAACCCCAACTTTTTCTATTTATTTTCATGAATTAAACACTGAGATTATGTTACTTAATCACCTATAATCGAGTTTTAAGGTCCAAAATACTTTCCTCTATGATGAACACTGATTTTCCCTGTTCAAAGTCGCCTCAAAAGCTGCTTCCCATTCAAAAATGGTTTAAAACTAGGTTATGATCGTGGAAGGGTTTTAATTATATTGCCCAATGATTTCTTCATCGCGATCGAAGACTTCCAGTCGCGATCGCGGAGCACAAAACCCACTGCCTCTCATTTTACTCTAAGCGATCGCGTAATGGCCCACGCGATCGCGAAGCTTAGCCTTTTACACCCACGCGATCACATCTCCACCCACGCGACCACACTGACCAAGTCTTTCCACTTCTTACCAGTTGAACAATCAAGACCAAGTCTTTCCACACATCTTTAACAAAACAATCAAGCTAACAGTCTACAACCGTCCCCAAGACCCGAAGTCAACGTGTCATGAGCATCTACGAAATCAACTAACTCTTCTATTGTCATAGACAAAGTCTAGGAATAAAATACTAATACTAAATAAGGAAGGGAAATGGAGAAGCTGCGGACGCTGGGTAGCAACCTCGAAATCCCAAAGCTGATTATGAAAATCGGTTTCGCAATTCAATAGTTGCCTCAATAGGAATATTTTTCCAAAGTTCCAACCTTTGCATTCCAAAACCCGTGAAAGGGTGCAGAGTCCGGGGTTTCATACCCTCAGGACAGGATTTAAAGACATTACTTACCTCAAACTAGCCCGAAAACTATTCCGCAATACTCTTGCCTTTGGAATCAACTCCCGAATGCTCCAAATCTATCTAGTTCAGGATTTTATCGTCAAATTATGCTTAAGGAATGAATTCCAATTGAAAAATACCAATTTTAGCTCAAAACCTGAAATCGGTCAAAACCCGACCTCGGGGCCCGTATCTCAGAACTTGACAAATTTTATACCAAAGTGTTATTCATCATCTCACGAGTCCGTACATATAAAGAACGCTAAAATCGGAGTTCGTTTGACCCCTCAAATCGACCCCTAAAGGTCTCATAATCTCAAGCCCTAACCCCAACTTTTTCTACTAATTTTCATGAACTAAACACTGAGATTATGTTACTTAATCACCTATAATCGAGATTTAAGGTCCAAAATACTTACCTATATGATGAACACTGATTTTTCCCTCTTCAAAATCGCCTTAAAAGCTTCTTCCCGTTAGAAAATTGTGTTAAAATAGATTATGGTCGCGGAAGGGTTTTAATTTAACTGCCTAGTGATTTCTTCATCGCGATCGCGGACTTCCAGTCGCGATCGCGTACTTCCAGTCGCGATCGCGGAGCACAAAACCCACTGCCTCTTTTTTTACTCTACGTGATCGCGGAATGGCCCACGCGATCGTGAAGCTTACCCTTCTACACCCACGTGATCGCATCTCCACCGACGCGACCACACTGACCAAGTCCTTCCTCTTCTCACAATTTCACGCTCCTCTACGCGATCGTGGATCTGGCCACGCGTTCGCGTAGTACAAGTTCCCAGACACACATGATCGCGACCTGACCCCTGCGATCGCGATTCAAAATTTTCCCCAGGCCCCAACTTACTCTATGCGATCGTGGACGAGTTCATGTGATCACAGTGAACAAATCTCTGCTGCTAAAACACCCGAAAACCAGCAATCTCTTCAAGACCAAAAGTGCCCGTTAATCACCCAAAATCAATTCTGAGCCCCTCGGGACCCGAACCAAATATACCAACACGTCACATATGATCATTCAAACTTAGTTGCACTCTCGGAACACCAAAAATAACATCAAAACACCAAAATCACATCGGATTCAAGCCTAAGAACTTTTAAATTTCTTAAATCCATCAACGATGCCGAAACTATCCAAAACAACTCTGATTGACCTGAAATTTTGCAAACATATCCAAAATGACATTATGAACCTGTTCCATTCCGGAATTCCTTTCCGACCCTGATAGCCTATTTTCCACTGCCGACCGAGAATCACCAAAAACTAACTTTCGCCAATTCAAGCCTAATTCTACACCGCGCATCACAAAATTATTCTGAACACACTCCTAAGTTCCAAATCACCTAACGAAGCTATCCAAGCCATAAAATCCACATTCCAAGGTCGTTTACCAATAAGTCAACTCTCAGTTGACTTTTCCATCTTTAAGGCCATTTTTAAGGACTAAGTGACTAAACTCTCACTACAACCATTTCGATTTCAAGCCTACCAACTCTAACACATCAATACAATATTTATAATGCAGGTGCTACGGAACGACCAACTGGGTTATTACACAAACTCTCCGACTGGCGACTCAAGGCGTCGGCCACCACATTGGCCTTCCTCGGGTGGTGTAATATAGTGATTTCATAATCCTTAAGTAAATCCAACAACCTACGCTGGCGCAAATTGAGGTCCTTTTTCTTGAATATGTGATGCAAACTCCGATGATCAATGAAAATCTCACAGGCAACACCGTATAGATAATGACGCCATATCTATAGGGCGTGAACAATCACTGCCAACTCGAGATCATGAACTGGATAGTTCTTCTCATGCACCTTCAGATGCCTGGACACATAGGTAATCACCCTACCGTCCTACATCAACACTGCCCCAAGGCCAATCCTCGAAGCATCACAATAGACTGTATAGTATCCGGAACCTATAGGCAAAACCAACACTTGAGCTGTAGTCAGGGCTGTCTTGAGCTTCTGAAATCTCTACTCGCACTCCTCAAACCACCTAAACGGTGCACCCTTCTGGTCAGTCTTGTTATAGGTGCTGCAATGGATGAAAATCCCTCCACAGAACGATGATAGTACCCAACCAAACCGAGGAAACTGTGGAACTCAGTAGCTAAAGACGGTCTAGGCCAACTTTGCACTGCCTCCACCTTCTTTGGATCCACCTTGATCCCATCATAAGACACCACATGGCCTAAGAATGCCACATAATCAAGCCAATATTCACACTTAGAGAATTTGGCATACAATTGCTTCTCCCTCAAAGCCTGAAGCACAGTCCACAAATGCTACTCATGGTCCTCCTAGGACCTAGAATATACCAAAATGTCATCAACGAACACGATGACAAAGGAATCAAGATAAGGCCGAAATACGTTGTGCATCAGGTGCATAAAGGATGCTGGGGCATTGGTCAGCCCAAATGACATAACAAGGAACTCATAGTGGCCATATCTGGTCCTGAAGGAAGTCTTCGGGATATCTGGTTCCCAAATCTTCAATTGATGATAGCCCGAACGGAAGTCAATCTTGGAGAACACCCTAGCACCCTGTAAATTGTCAAATAAATCATCAATGCGAGGTAATGGGTACATGTTCTTCACTGTAACCTTATTCAGATGCCGGTAATCAATACACATATGCATCGAACTATCCTTTTTCTTCACAAATAATACCGGAGCACCCCAAGGTGAAAAACTGGGCCTTATGAAACCCTTATCAAGCAATTCCTGTAACTGCTCCTTCAACTCCTTCAACTCAGGAGGAGCCATACAATAGAGAGGAATGGAAATGGGCTGATTGGCCGGCAAAAATTCAATGCCAAAATCAATATCCCTATCGGGCCGCAAACCCGGAAGATCAGTTTGAAAACATTGGGGTAGTCCCGCACAACCGGAACTGACTTAACTGAAGGGGTATCAACACTGACATCTCTCACATAGGCTAAATATGCATCACACCCCTTCTCCACCATCTGTTGAGCCTTAAGGAAGGAAATGACTCTGCGGGGAGTATACTCTTAGAAACCTCTCCACTCTAACCTCGGTAAACATGGCATAGCCAGCGTCACGGTCTTGGCGTGACAATCAAGAATAGCATAGTGAGGTGACAACCAGTCCATGCCAAAATCAACATCGAAATCTACCATACCAAGTAATAATAGATCAGCTCTGGTCTCAAAACCACTGATAACAAGCAAACACGACCGATAAATGCGGTCCACAACAAGAGAATCTCCCACGAGAGTAGAAACATATACGGGGGAACTCAATGAATCCCGAGATATCCCCAGGTGTGAAGCAAAATAAGAAGACACATATGAATAAGTAGAGTCTGGATCAAATAATACCGATGCATCCCTATGACAAACAGGGACAATACCTGTGATGATAGAATCTAAAGCAACGACCTCTGAACGGGCTGGAAGAGCATAATATCTAGCCTGGCCTCCCCTTCTAGGGCGACCTCGACCTCCCCGACCTCCACCTCGAGCTGTCTGAGAATGTGGGGTAGCAGATGAGACTGGAAGAATAGTTGGAGGACCTTGTGGAGAACGTGGGCCCTGATAAGACTGAGATGGTGCACCCCTCCTAGCTCTGGGGAAATCTCTGATCACGTGGCGAGGGTCACCACACTAAAAACAACCCCTCGGAGGACGTGTCGACTGGTGCTGACTTTGAACTGGCCGGTGATAGCTCCTTGAACATGAGGCACATAAGATACTGGTGGTGCATAATAAGGCTCATGAGGTCTAGGAGGAGCTGAATGAACAGGGTGACTCAAAAAAACCCTGCCATAGCGTGCTACTGGTGCACGAACTCCCAAAAAATGACAAGTCTCTCGAGACCTCTTGGCCTCTCTCTCCTCCCTGTGCCAGGATAGCATCCTCTCAATCATCAGGGCAATACTCACGGCCTGCTGGTAAGGGATATGTGTCTCCAACTTCCTAGCCATACTGGTCCGAATACTGGGGTGAAGTCCCTCAATGAAGCGTCGAACCCGATCTCTGATAGTGGCAACCAAGGCTGGTACATGGCGAGCCAAGTCACGGAAACGGACTACATACTCTAACACAGTCATGGTACCCTGGCGTAACTGCTCAAACTCTGCACGCCAAGCATCTCGGAGGCTCTAAGGGATAAAATCAAGAAAAAACATGTCGGAGATTTGATCCCAAGTAAGTGAAGCTGCCTCCTCCGGACTACTCAACTCATAGGCACGCCATTACTGATAAGCCGCACCCCTCAACTGGAAAGGGGTGAAAGAAACCCCACTCGTCTCCACAATACCCATAGTGCGGAGAATGCGATGACACTCCTCAAGAAAACCCAGAGTGTCATCTGAAGCTAGTCCGCTGAAAACAGGTGGGTGGTACTTCTTGTACCTCTCAAGTATGTGCTGCTCTGCCTCAGAAACAGCTACCCTGGTATCACGCTGAGCTGTAGCCACTGGGGGCATATGAATATACTCTGGAACATGCCCAATATGGACCATCTGTTCAGAAGTACGGGCTGCGGGAGTCTGTGTACCTCCCCCAACCTGAGATGTAGCTGGAGCTATCGGGAGTAGTCCCGCCTGAGTCATAGTACTGAAATCGCTCATGAACTGAGCTAAAGTCTCCTGAAGGGCTGGAGTAATAACAGGGAACTCCTGTTCCCCTCTAACTGTAGTTGTTGGGGGATCCTCCTCTCTGCTATCGCCGGTGCTCGGACTGCACCGCGTGCTCGTCCTCTACCCCGACCCATGCCTCCGGTGGATCTGGCTGGGGGCTCAGATGCCTGGTCGTCAGTACGTTCGGTACGGGTACGCACCATCTGCGAGCAAGAGTAGAATAGAGTTTTAGAATTTTGATGACAATAACTAGCACGAAAAGGAATTCCAAAGAATATGATTATTCTTAACAGTTACATAGCCTCTTGAAGATAGATACACACGTCTCTGCACCGATCCGCGAGACTCTAATAAACCGACTTATGACTCCTATGAACCTAGACGCTCTGATACAAAATTGTCACGACCCGAATTACCCTCTGAACAGTCTCGTGACGGCACCTAGGGAAATAAAAGTAATACAATAACCGAAATAGAAAAGGAGAAGAAGGCACTTAAATCAGCCACTCGACTCATTAACAATTTTACTTCCCCAAACCCGAAATGTCTCGATAGTCACAAGCTTTGTACTAAATGTAGCTCTATACAAAGATATAACATAAGTACATAAGTCATCTATGCCTATGTTAGAGTAAAAGGGGACTCGTTGGATTCTGCAGACACAGTAGAATTTATCTCGGGGTCTCCTGGCAGCTGCTAGTGATACTCTTAACCACGATACTAGGTGCTGGTACCTGGATCTACGCATGGAAAACATACGTAGGAAAGGGCATGAGTACTCCACAATTTGTAACCAGTAAGTGCCAAGCCTAACCCAAGTCATGTAGTGACGAGGTCAGGTTAAGGCTCTACTGAATTTTTATAGTAAAACAGTTTAAAAGTTGAATAGTGAAATATAGCAAACTAAGGCAAAAGCAATAGAAACGGTAAGCTAAAAGAAATAGTAAAAAGGGAGCCCTTGGCTCAGCACAACATATCTCACAGTGGCAAATATGCAATGCAGTACAGGGGGAAAGCTCCCGGAATCTCGTCCGTAGTCCCAATTTAAATATGTGATGCAATACAGGGGGAAAGCTCCCAGAATCTCATCCCCAGTCCCAATTTAAATATGCAATGCGAATGAATATCGGATGTAGTTTATCTAACAGTTCAGGGAAAAATAGCAGGCAATAATACAGATAAAACTACCGAACCATGGTGCACATAGTGACAATTAAGGGAAAACTCAAGTGAACAGGTAGACAAGCTTCTCCCTATGCTAAACTACTCAGTTAGTGCAAGAAACAATGAAATAAGAATGAAAATGATTTATGTCATGGAGGAAAAATGGAGTTTTAGCAACAATGGCCCGTATACGTACTCGGCACCTCACGTATACGGCACCCAAACAACAAAAACAGTATCAAAACAACCTAAGGGGAAATCCCCAAAACAGAGTTAGGCAAGCCACTTACCTCGAGTGCGCTACTCAACTCAAAATCACGCTCTTGCCATGAGTAACAAACTCTGGGTGGCCCAAATCTAGTTAATTCGATTGCATAAAGTAAATAGCAACTCAAGGAACCAAAATAGCTAATAAGTTCGAAGCTAATACGCGAAATTAGGAAATTTACCCAACACGTCCCCCGAGCCCATGTCTCGGAAACGGATAAAAATTACAAATTCTGAACACCCATTCACTCACGAACTCACTCGAACAAGAATCATCAAAATCCGACGTCTAAATCTCCCTAAATCCTCAGATTTCTACTTTGGGAACTTTCATCCCATTTTCATGATGTTTATCCCAAATTCATTGATTAGATTGAGGAAATTTCTAGAGATTAATGATATACAAGTGATTTGAGGTTAGAAAACGCTACCTATGAATATCCTCTTCAAAACCTACTGAAAATTGCCAAAACCCGAGCTTTAAATCGTTTTAGGAGATATGAATTTCAAACCCTCGGATTTTTGTATAAACAACCCAGGGATTCTGCACCTGCGACTCTTGGACTGCACTTGCGGTGCCGCACCTGCGGAAAATTCATCGCAGGTGCGGAAACTCACTTAATAGGGCTGGGGCCGCACCTGTGGTCAATTGGCTGCATCTGCGGTCCCGCACCTGCGGAACCTAGACCGCACCTGCGACCACTGGCAGCCCCTGACTAACTTCCACATCTGCTAGCCCAACACCGCACCTGCGTGTCCGCACTTGTGGTTCCTCGTTCGCAGGTGCGAAACACCAGAACCAGTAATGGTCCAGCTGTGTTCCAAGTTCAAAAATCACCCGTTGAGCATCCGAAACATCCCGAGACCCCCAAGACCTCAACCAAACATACCAACCAGTCCTAATACTTCATTCAAACTTAGTCGAGCCTTCAAAACACATATCATAACATCAAAATCATCAATTATGCAAGCATTCAAGCCTAAGAACTTATGAAATTTCAAAATTTCACATTCGATTCCGAAACATGTCAAAACTCATCCTAATGACCTCAATTTTTACACACAGGTCATAAATGACACTACGGACGTGCTGTCACTTCCGGAATTCCATTTGGAGCCCAATATCAAAATTTCACCTATCGGCCGAGATCGCCGAAATTGCAACTTTCGCCAATTCAAGCCTAAATCTGCTACAGACCTCGAAAACATATTTCGAACACGCGCCTAACACCAGAATTACCCAACAAAGCTAACGGAGTCGAAGGAATTCCGTTCTGGATCCGTCTTCACACAGTTCCAACTATGGCCCATTTTCCAAAGCCTAAACTCACATATAAGGACTACGTGCCCAAAAACTCTCCGAATTTTACCAATCAACGTTCCGAAACGTCCCAAAAGCAGAAATAGACCTGGGGAAAACAGTTATTAGGGGATCGGGGTGCTAACTCTCAAAATGACAGACTGGGTCGTTACACCTTAGAACCAAATTCCAACGTCCGGAGTTCTCGACGGCACCCGATTTTAACATATGAAAACCGCATCAATCACTACACACTGTACAAAAACATGATCATGCATTTGTGCTGAAATCACACCATGCACCACGTACGTCGCTTGCCAATAATAATATCCTTCGACCACAATAGCTGTAATTTCACGGATCTGATATTCGCAATACACCCCATAACACATATAAGCCTTATTTCGATTCTCGCAATACTTCCACGACGAAAGAGATATGTAGAAAGTCATAAACACCTGTTAAATCAATAAATCATGGAGTCTCTCCTCCTGACAAGAACAATGACCTCATTCTGAACTGAGTTTGGTATTTTTCTTTTTTATATACCCTACATAACTCTGATCGCATTGATCTCAGGTCGAATGACCTCGTCTCACCGAGTACAAGCTTCCCGTGTAATAAGCTACCTCAAACACCATCTAAAATCGCATACAGCTCCATCAAATCATTAACTAGATACAACTCGAATGTGACACAGAAGGAAGAATGAACTCTGTAAAAGAACTACCTAGCTAGCGCAACGAACGAAACAGTCGAAAAAAATGCTATGAACCTTTCTCAGAGAATGAGAAACAAAATACACAAAATAAGTATATGGAACCGTACCTAACATCTCACTGTTGCGGCGTGCAATCTGGTCCACACATGATACCATTGAAGCATGCAACCTGATCCAAACAACATACCTATGGCGGTTGCGACCCCATCCACACATAACAATAAATAAAAAATAAATACCCATAAAGCCATAATTCATATGCCTAGGAAATACCCAAATATGGCCACAAGCACGCCAAGTGCATAAATACGACTTTGGAGAGAAGGATAGCGCCATGTGCCACAAAACTCGAATTTGACAAAGGTGCAATAACAAAAACTGCACAAGACCTTGACACCCGTTCAAATAATCAAGACATCTCACAACCCACATGGCATAATATAGTATTACATAGGATAACGTACGACAGGAATAACATTCAACACCTGATGTCTCCTCCATAAATAGTGCTATGTTGAATGAACACATCCGACCTGACGTAGAGAATACATTCACATTAGATATACTAGTGGACCTCATACCGATTTTGATCATCCCATACTAGGCCAATAACCTTCCAAGAATCCACAATGACCCTATTCATGACACATAAGTGTAATCGTCAAATCCTGAACAAACCATCAGAGCCTGCAACCAAAGAAATAGAGCTCCTCTTAGTCATAATATCTCCCATTTGTGTCTATATAAAAATCTCCATAACTGATTTAAGTTTCCAACAATTGGATGACTAACACGTCCCACTTATACGATCTTCCCATAGGATATACTACCAAAACCATCCACACCAGGTAGTAAAATCTGAACGTTAATGGCCATCGACCATGCTATTCTTATAACACTGGCCAAGCATCCGCATTTCAATACGCAAAACCTCTTAGACAGGACACTCGTGTGATACTGAAGAAAATGCCAGCTTACTCTAAACGTCTCAATTCTTCCCTGCTCATCTGAGCTCGTGACATTCTTATCGACACCGATCTGCAATCTTGATCCTAAACTTTCAATTCTCATGCCGCTCATCACACCTATCATGCCGCTACACAAAAGTACAAGAATTCATCAGAACCCCTGAACTGCTAGTAGAACAAACACTTCACTATCTACAAACATTTTGACTTATTTTAGAAGAACCATTTCAACACGCAGTTGAATTCCAATAATGGTAAAATATACAAACCTCAAGTCGGGGTCTAAACCACCATAACTCTTCCCGAATCCATTTACACAACAAGGCCATTTGAATAAAAAACCTCCCAATAAATCAAATTATTGTGGCTGTCAAGCCCGCACGTACAACCACAAACCACATGTATAACTTAACACACTGAAGGAACTTGTCAAGCCCCAAAACCAAGGGACACGACCGACACTCGACCAGGTAGTCCCAGTCAAGCGGACCTGGATTCCTTTTTCCCTCCCACGTATTACACCGAAGTTTTCGTTGTGCATCATTTAATTATAATTAAGACGCATTCTTACAATCTGAAGTTAAACCATAGAAGTCTGTCGTTTCCAACAAGTGATACAGTACTTATAAATATACAGAACACAATCTACTTTACGTGGTCTACAAGTCATACCACCAAAAATACATAAGTACATAACCCACAATTCCTGTCTACTGAGCCTCTAAGAGTACGATGGAGTTATACAATAGTTGCCGGTAACAAGTCTCCGGCTATACCTTACACAAGTACCAAAATAAGAATCCGGGAGGAAAGGTGGCATGAACCACACTAGGCCCCGAGAGAAGAGGGGCTCGCCAAAATCGCTGATAGGACGAAGAGGAGGCACTACTGTCGGTGTGCTGAAGTACCTGCTATAGAACCACCTACAATCATCACAAGAATGTAGCGCTCCCGGCAAAAGGGACGTCAGTACATTTGAATTGTACTGGTATGCCTGAAATAACTTTACTCTAAGTAAACTCAATAATGCATAGGCAAGAGACAGACAGAGAGTCACACAATCACTGCACAAGACATAGAAAGATATACAATGGAAGTTCCACAATTTTCACTTTATCGAAATCACAATTTCAATTCCATCCTTATCCCTCCTCATATCTCACCCTTATTTCTCCTGTTGCGGCGTGCAACCTGATCCCACCTTACAATTGTTGCGGTGCGCAACCCGATCCCACCTGACAATTACAATCACACCCTTATCACTTCTTACATATCACCCTTATCTCCCCTGTTACCGTGCACAACCCGATCCTACCTGACAATTACATCTCATACCAACGATGACAATTCACAGTTCAATCACAGAAGATTTCAGCGATAAGAATACAACTTCTTTACATAGCCTTTAGCATATACACTCATACTCTTGGATTGTATTATCCTTTTAGCACCATTTTTCATAACGTGGTGGTGTGGTGGTCAACTAAAGACAGACAAGTATTACACTTCACACATCACATAATTCGGACAACCAGTTGCACATATTATAACAATACACGTACTGTATGCTCAAACACCACAAGTGATTTTACAAAGATTAAAGTTAGCCATACATACCTGGAGTCGAGTTTCCCTTTTCAACTTTAACCCACAACCACCGAACCGACTAGTACCATCAATCTAGTTCACAATTAGACATAGTCAACTCAGAATTCGAAGTCATGCATGCAATTCAGACTCTCTCAAGCATTTTGTCAAACACTATGTGAACCCATTAGATTACCAATCCTATCTTTGTGAAGTTTACCCCAACCCACTCCCTCTTACTAGATTAGCACCATTATTAAACATGCATGCAAGGTCTTAGCTAATATTTTTAAGAATCAATCCAGGCCAACCCCTCATTTGATTAAAAATAAGAAAATTAATGAAAAGAAAGAAAAGGGGTTGGGAACCCTTACCTAGATAGAATGGGGAAGAAGGGGATTACTCGAATTGCCAGGCCTGAGAGACCTTGAAAATCAATTTGATGGAAGGATCACTTCCTTTCTCAAGAACTCTCCTTTCCTTCTCTCTATTTGTTCAGAAAACTTGTTAAAATGAAAGGGGGCAGGGGTTAAATGAAACTGGAGTCGGGTACAAAACTTTAGAAAATTAAAAGACCGTGTCGAATATGCGTTCAGGAATGCGATCACATTCCTTACATGCGGTCCGCATATTGGACCGCAGAATGGCCCCCATGTAGGTTAAATTTTGAAAACATTCTGCCCGTGTATGCGACCACTATGCGGTCCGCATACACGTTATGTGGTCGCATTATGCGTCGCATAACATCCCTTTAGTTGAGCAGTTATCTGCCCGTGTATGCGACCACTATGCGGTCCACATACACTTTATGCGATCACATAACACCCCTTCAGTTGGGAAGTGATATGCCAGTGTATGCGACCAGTATGCGGTCCGCATACACGTTATGCGACGCATAGTGTGTCGCATAACACCCAATTTCTGGAAAAATTAAGTTCTTTCAAATCCCGGGGTATTTTTACAAAATTAAGGTCTGTTTTAAGAATTTCCACAGAGTTAACCACTAGGGGACTTATTGGGGCATTATTTTAAGCAAGAAATTGTACGGGTCTTTACATTCTCCCCCCCTTAAAAATCATTCGTCCTCGAATGAGGATTTTTTAAATCATTTGGTTTTTGTAAACATGATATGCAACTTCCCAATTTACACTAGCTCCAATATATTCAGAAACGTTCGCCAGAGGTTCCCTAGTATATAGGCCTATCTACCTGTCAGAGAGCCCCTGAAACACGTTTCCAAGCATCATTACACAAATTTAGTTATCCCTACAACTGGTATACCATTCTTCACCTCAATACTTGCACATATTCAATTACCTTGACCAATACATACGGCTCACCCCTTTTTTTCTTTTTTTATCACCATTTAACATAAAACTCAATTAGTGGCATAAAATTTGCACATAGTTTTGGGCCACTTCAGTGTGCCCCATACAGTTCAATCACCTCAATAAATCATAGACAATTTTACTTACTTACCATTTACCAATCTACACTACTATTAATTACTTAGCACATTTGTTTCACAAACTTTTTATTTGCTTTGAAGGTGTCACACCACCTAGTTAGCAACTTCGTGTACAGTTTTAGCACGCATTGGAAAATTACAACAATAAGGCAATTAGGAGAGGAAGGAAAAACAAGGTGCCTTGGCACGAGTCCGAATACAACATCAAATTTCCTTGGAACCATGATTCTCATGATCACTACTACACTTGCTAAAACAGATGGGGGCATTTTTCTTTCATTTCTTTCTCTGTTTCCCACATGGCCTCCTCGACTCGTTGACTCCGCCACAACACTTTAACAGAAGTAATATCTTTGTTTCTCAACCTACGGACCTGCCTATCGAGAATGGCAACCGAAACTTCTTCGTACGACAATTCTTCACTAACCTCAATGGTCTCAACTGGCACGATGACGGAAGGATCTCCAATTACCTTCTTCAACATAGACACGTGGAATACCGGGTGCACTAATGATATTTCAGGGGGAAATTCTAGCCTATACGTGACCTGTCCTATCCGTTGAGCGATCCGATATGGCCCGACATACCTTGGGCTCAATTTACCCTTCTTTCCAAACCGCATGACTCCCTTCATGGGAGATACCTTCAAGAACACCCAATCATCTACCTGAAACTCTAAGTCTCTACGACGAACATCCGCATAGGATTTTTGACGACTCTAAGCAGTTTTCATCCTTTCCTGAATGACTCTAACTTTTTCCATAGCTTGTTGCACAAGATCTGGCTCTATCAATTCTACCTCACCAACCTCAAACCATCCGATCGGAGATCTACATCTCCTCCTATACAAGGCCTCAAATGGGGCCATCAGAATACTAGCATAAAAGTTGTTATTGTAAGCAAACTCTATAAAAGGCAAGTAATCATCCCAGCTACCCTTAAAATCCAAAACACAAGACCGCAACATATCCTCAAGCGTCTGAATAGTCCGTTCCGCTTGTCCGTCCGTCTGTGGGTGGAAAGCTGTGCTGAGATTTACCTGAGTGCCCAGACCTTGCTGAAATTTCCTCCAAAAGTTAGGTGTAAACTAGGCCCCTCGATCCGATATAATAGAAACTGGAGTGCCATGAAGCCTGACTATTTCCTTAATATACAACTGAGTGTACTGTTCTGCAGTATCGGTGGACTTGATTGGCAAGAAGTGAGCTGATTTTGTGAGTCGGTCCACTATTACCCAAATCGAGTCGAACTTGCACTGAGTGCGAGGTAACCCTACCACGAAATCCATATTCATCATCTCCCATTTCCACGTCGGTATTTCTATAAGTTGAGTTAACCCACGGGGCCTCTGATGCTCGGCTTTCACCTGTTGACAATTCGAACATTTGGATACATGGCCCGCCATGTCCCTCTTCATACCGCCCCACCAATAAACTTCCCGGAGATCATGATACATTTTTGTAGAACCTAGGTGCACCGAATACCGGGAGCTATGAGCCTCCGCCATTACCCTTCCCCGAAGATTATCTACATCGGGAACACATAACATACCTTGACATCGCAACACAACGTCATTGTTGTCGAGCGAAAATGCCGAAATCTTGCCATTCATAACTGCCTCCTTCAAATGTGCCAATGTTGGATCATCAAACTGCTTCTCCTTGACTTACGCTACAAGTGACGATTCTGCCGCATTATGCACCATAGCTTCCCCCTTGCTTGAGGTCGAAAGACAAACCCCCAAACTGGCCAATTGATAAACCTCCCGAGCCAAGGGCCTCTGATCCTCTTCCAAATGAACCAAACTACCCATAGATTTCCGACTGAGAGCGTCGGCCACCACATTCGCCTTTCCTGGATGGTACAAGATGTTCATATCATAATCCTTAAGTAATTTTAACCGCCTCCGCTGCCTCAGATTTAGTTCCTTCTGCTTGAATAAATACTGAAGACTTTTGTTGTCTGAGAACACATCCACGTGGACTCCATAAAGATAATGCCGCCAAAGTTTTAATGCAAACACCACAGCCGCGAGTTCCAAATCATGCGTCAGATAATTCTTCTCGTGATTCTTGAGTTTTCTTGAAGAATACGCTATGACCTTCCCATGTTGCATCAACACACACCCCAAACCAACCCTTGAAGCATTGCAACAGACCACAAATCCCTCTGAACCTTTCGACTAAGTTAACACCGGTGCCGAAGTCAATCTCGACTTCAATTCTTGAAAACTCTTTTCACAAGAATCGGACCACTGAAACTTAACTACTTTCTGCGTCAATTTAGTCAATGGGGAGGCGAGGGTGGAGAATCCCTCCACAAACCTCCGATAATACCCAGCTAGTCCCAAGAAACTGCGAACCTCCGTCGGGGTCGTTGGTCTAGGCCAATCTTTCACTGCTGCGATCTTCTGGGGATCAACCTAAATCCCTTCTCTAGAAACAACATGCCCAAAAACGCGACTGATTCCAGCAAAAACTCACATTTCAAACATTTAGCATACAGGTGGTGATGCCAAAGAGTCTGTAGGACTGCTCTAAGGTGATTAGCATGATCTTCCCGACTTCGCGAGTAGACAAGGATGTCATCAATAAAAACAATCACGAAGGAGTCTAGAAACGGCTTGAAAATACGATTCATAAGATCCATAAAAGCTGCTGGAGCATTGGTCAGCCCAAAGGACATTACTAGAAATTCAAAATTACCATAACGAGTCCTGAAGACGGTCTTAGGAATATCCTGCTCCCTGATCTTCAACTGATGATACCCAGACCGTATATCAATGTTGGAGAAGAACCTCACACCTTTCAATTGATCAAACAAATCCGCTATTCGAGGCAATGGATACTTGTTTTTGATAGTGACCTTATTGAGCTGCAGATAATCGATACACATACGGAGCGACCCATCCTTCTTTCTAACAAAAAGAACCGGAGCACCCAACGGTGAAACACTCGGCCGAATGAACCCCTTATCTAATAAATCCTTCAACTGCTCATTTCACTCCCTTAATTCTGCCGGCGCCATTCTGTATGGTGGGATAGATGTTGGTTGCGTATCTGGTAGTACATCAATCCACAAATCAACCTCTCTATCTGGTGGAACCCCTGGAAGCTCGTCTGAAAATACTTCAAGAAACTCATTCACGACTGGCACAGACTCGGGGGCCAACACTTCTAAAGCGGTGTCCGCGACCCTGACCAAATGATAGATACACCCTTTCTTAATCATCTTCGAGGCCTTAAGGAAGGAGATAAACCTACCTTTCGGCACCACACCATT
The DNA here is from genome assembly GCA_005239495.1 of Nicotiana undulata. Classification (NCBI taxonomy): domain Eukaryota; kingdom Viridiplantae; phylum Streptophyta; class Magnoliopsida; order Solanales; family Solanaceae; genus Nicotiana; species Nicotiana undulata. Next base: position 35,148 of record ML252518.1, on the reverse strand, counting down.
CCCCTTACACTCAATAACCGGCTCATTAGGAAACTCGAGTCTCATGACTCTTGTTCGACAGTCGAGCTTGGCAAAGAACGAATAAAGCCAGTCCATTCCAATAATAATATCATAATCTATCATCTCCATCTCAATAAGATCGGCCGTGGTAACGCGACCAAATACCGTGACAACACAATTCTTATAGACTTGCGCTGTTGTGATAGAATCACCAACCGGAGTTGATACGGAGAACAGCTCATGAAGCCGCTCGGGTTTTATCCCAAAACTTGAAGCAATAAACGGGGTAACATAGGACAAGGAGGATCCCGGATCAATAAGAGCATAGCAATCAAGTGCTTGAACATTCAGAATACCTGTGCCAATATCTGGGGAAGCCTCCGCGATCTGGCAACCACTCGAAGCATAGAATCGGCTGGGTCCGCCTCTACCACGAGCCCCACCCCTAATTACACCACGCCCTACTGGAGCTAGAGGACGCACTGAAGATGTGGCGGTTGTAGAACCGGATGACTGGGCAAACCCACTACACATGCCCTGGCTGGGCGCACGGCAGTCCCGCTTAAGATGAACCCTCACCCACACCTGAAGCATAACGGGCGATACAGTTAATAGGCCTCAGTATTGAACCCTCCGCACTGAGGGCACAAAGCCCTCCCCTGCTGCTGGAACCTTCCTCCGGGACGACCTGACTGATGGGGTCTCCTGCTGTCGGATCCTGATCTCCAATGACTATTCGATTGATGACGGTGTACGGATGGCGGAGCACTGGCTGAAGACTGAGCATAAAACTGGGATGGCCCTGTTGGCCCCCCTCCCTGAACTGGTCTCCCCCCTTAAACTGCGCTCCCTGAATGACCCACCGACCGGGCTCTGCTGCTACTCTCTCTGTCTGCCCGTTTCTTTAACTTTCTAGCCTCCGTAGCATGGGCTAATCCCACAATCTTCCCATAATTCATGTCCGAGTGCAAAGCCGATGTAGAAGCGTCATTCACAACCAAAGGACTGAGACCTGAACAAATCGTGGAACTCGAGCATCCATGGTCGACACTAACTGGGGAGCATACTTGGAAAACCTCACGAACTCCATGTGGTACTCCCAAACACTCATACTGCGCTGCTTGAGGACCTCAAACTCAGTAGCATGGGCTGCCATAGTCTCGGCAGGCAAAAAGTGATCCATGAACGCGTCCACGAACTCGCTCCATCTAGCCGGAGGACTTCCCTCTCCATGGGAACCCTCCCACATCTCGAACCAGGAATATACTGCTCCCCTCAGCCTGTACGAAGCTAACTCAACCCCCTCTGTCCTTTTAGCCTTCATCACCCGAAGGGTCTTGCACATCTCATCAAGAAAATCCTGTGGATCGGCCTCTTGATCCATACCTGAGAACTCTGGAGGGGTCAACTGCAGAAACTAGTTGACTCTGGAGTCGACGAAATCTCCCTGTCTGCTGGAGGACGCAGGGGTAGCATGAGATTTTTGAGCCTGAGCGGCCACCGATTGAGTTAAGATATGGATAGCTCCTCTGAGGTCCCCCTCGGACGTACCAGGACCGGAAGCTTGAACCGTAGAGGGATCAGGAATGTCAGCGGGAGGGGTTGCAGCACCCTCCGCCGCCGCAGGAACATGAATGCTTTGATCCGGATTAGAAGGGTCTGGAAAATTCAAGGCCGGGGAGTCACTCTCACCCGCACTACCAGGTACATGATTCACAGTCCCACTTGGGGTGGCATTGGACTCAAGGCCGAGTCGAGCTCTCTTCTTTGGTGCCATTGCTGAACAATTTCGGAACAAAGCACGAATTAGACAAGGACATTTTCACTCTCCACTTCACCGCACGATATAGAATAACAATGAAAAGAGTAATTTCCTAAATGTCCGTGTAGCCCCCTAATTATAAATGTGGTCGACAACACACTAATAAGAAGGGCTCTACTAGACACGGCTCCGAGAAATCCTAGGACTCTTTTAAAACCTTAGGCTCTGATACCAAGTTTGTCACGCCCCAAAACCAAGGGACACGACCAGCACTCGACCGGGTTGTCCCAGTCAAGCGGACCTGGATTCCTTTTTCCCTCCCACGTATTACCCCAAATTTTCCGTTGTGCATCATTTAATTATAATTAAGACGCATTCTTACAATCTGAAATTAAACCATAGAAGTCTATCGTTTCCAACAAGTGATACAGTACTTACAAATATACAGAACACATAGTCTACTTTACGTGGTCTACAAGTCTTACCGCCCAAAATACATAAGTACATAACCCACAATTCCTGTCTACTGAGCCTCTATGAGTACGATGGGGTTATACAATACTTTCCGGTAACAAGGCTCCGGCTATACCATACACAAGTACCAAAATAAGAATACGGGAGGAAAGGTGGCATGAACCATACTGGGCCCCGAGAGAAGAGGGGCTCACCAAAATCGCTGATAGGACGAAGAGGAGGCACTACTGTCGGTGTGCTGAAGTACCTGCTATAGAACCACCTACAATCATCACAAGAATGCAGCGCCCCTGGCAAAAGGGACGTCAGTACATTTGAACTGTACTAGTATGCATGAACAAACTTTACTCTACGTAAACTCAATAATGCACAGGCAAGAGACAGACAGAGAGTCACACAATTACTGCACAAGACATAGAAAGATATACAATGGAAGTTCCACAATTTTCACTTTATCAAAATCACAATTTCAATTCCATCCTTGTCCCTCCTCATATCTCACCCTTATTTCTCCTGTTGCGGCGTGCAACCCGATCCCGCCTGACAATTACAATCACACCCTTATCACTTCTTACATATCACCCGTATCTCCCCTGTTGCGGCGCGCAACCCGATCCCATCAGACAATTACAATCACACCCTTATCGCTTCTTACAGATCACCCTTATCTCCCCTATTGCGGCGCGCAACTCGATCCTACCTGACAATTACAATCACACCCTTATCGCTTCTTACATATCTCCCTTATCTCCCCTGTTGCGGCGCGCAACCCGATCCCACCTGACAATTACATCTCATACCAACCATGACAATTCACAGTTCAATCACAGAAGATTTCAGCAATAAGAATACAGCTTCTTTACATAGCCTTTAGCATATACACTCATACTCTTGGATTGTATTATCCTTTTAGCACCGTTTTTCATAACGTGGTAGTGTGGTGGTAAACTAAAGACAGACAAGTATTACACTTCACACATCACATATTCGGACAACCAGTTGCACATATTATAACAATACACGTACCGTATGCTCAAACACCACAAGTGATTTTACAAAGATTAAAGTTAGCCATACATACCTGGAGTCGAGTTTCCCTTTTCAACTTTAACCCACAACCACCGAACCGACTAGTACCGTCAATCTAGTTCACAATTAGACATATTCAACTCAGAATTTGAAGTCATGCATGCAATTCGGACTCTCTCAAGCATTTTGTCAAGCACTATGTGAACCCATTAGATTACCAACCCTATCTTTGTGAAGTTTACCCCAACCCACTCCCTCTTACTAGATTAGCACCATTATTAAACATGCATGCAAGGTCTTAGCTAGTATTTTTAAAAATCAATCCAGGCCAACCCTCCCTTTGTTTAAAAATAAGAAAAATAATGAAAAGAAAAAAAAGGGGTTGGGGACCCTTACCTGCTAGAATGGGGAAGAAGGGGATTACACGAATTGCCAGGCCTGAGAGACCTTGAAAATAACTTTGATGGAAGGATCACTTCCTTTCTCAATAACTCTCCTTTACTTCTCTCTATTTGTTCAGAAAACTTGTTAAAATGAAAGGGGACAGGGGTTGAATGAAACTGGGGTCGGGTACAAAAATATAGAAAATTAAAAGACCATGTCGAATATGCGGTCAGGAATGAGATTGCATTCCTTACATGCGGTCCGCATATTGGACCGCAGAATGGCCCCCAGGTGGGTTAAATTTTGAAAACATTATGCCCGTGTATGCGACCACTATGCGGTCCGCATACACGTTATGCGATCGCATTATGCGTCGCATAACACCCCTTCAGTTGGGCAGTGATCTGCCCGTGTATGCGACCACTATGCGGTCCGCATACACGTTATGCGATCGCATAGTGCGTCGCATAACACCCAATTTCTGGAAAAATTAAGTTCTTTCAAATCCCGGGGTATTTTTACAAAATTAAGGTCCGTTTTAAGAATTTCCACAGAGTTAACCACTCGGGGACTTATTCGGGCATTATTTTAAGCAAGAATTTTACGGGTTTTACAAAACTATCCTTTGCCACAATCATGTTGATGCAACCATAACTATGTTTAACCTAGATTCCTTAACTAAAGCTTTTTTTTAAGAATGAATATGAGTTTTTGATAATCAACGAAACAATGATAAATAAAAAGGAGTAAATTGACAATAGTATAATGCACAGAAAAATAAAGAGTATGGTATTCGTCGTCCAGATGTCCCTTTAAAAGTTAACGTTTATTCCCTTATATAGGGAATTCTTCAGTATAACGTCTAACTTTTACAATGATAATACATTAATGACTAATTATTACATTAATGTAAGGTTACAGTAAATAACCGTAACTGTTGCGTGAAGGTTGTGTAACATGCGGATCATTAATTGAAGACCTTTGATTCTTCCCGTAGCTCTGCCCGGATTCATTATGACCTTATCTCTTCTTTGTCTCAATAAAGTTGAGTTTTCCGTAGCGGATTACTTCGTAGGTAAATAATGTCGTGCCTCGCGCCTCCTTATAGAATCATGTCCAGCTGTCATTTTTTCCTTGTCCTACGTAACTGGCTTAATCATCAAGAATTATCATACGTGTGAGCTCTTTTTTACCAATATAGATAGTCCCCCCACTTACCATTTATTTATCGATTAATATTTGGTAAGTGGATATGCATTTATGGCGGGAATATTTTGCCGCCTCTTTACTTCGAAACAAATTATCGTTCTCTAAAGATAGGCGTAGCTTGTCACTTCTACTTAATTCTTAATCCACGTGTCACCTCCGGGTTGGTTCTGAAGTTACTCGACGCCTTTTAGGGATTTTTGCGGCTGCAGCAGTCATGATGTGTCATCTTCAATTATGACTTTCACATCATTCTTTTTTTCCCATTTTTGACGGTTGTCTTTGAGTATAAATACCCTTTTTCCTTTCTTTACGTTCACGAAAAACTTTCATTCTTTGTTTGTGAAGAACCTTTTCCCTTGTCTTCGTAAATATGTCTTCATTGAACCAACCTAAATGAGTGATAAATGTGGATGATTTGACCGCTTCTTCTGCTCCGACGCGGAGCCGAAGAGGTGGTAGACTGAGGAGTTTAGGTTCTACTCCTTTAAGAGTCTCTTCTTCTTCCCAGATTACTTCTCCTCCTTCTGCTCGGTCTTTAGTTTCTCCAAGATCTAGGGCTTCCAGGTCTTCGTCTAGGGGTAGAGTACATCATGAACCCTTACGCGAACCACGAGTGTATGAAATTATTCCTGCAGAGTTTACTTTTTCTAGGGATAGTAAGGTCCTTGTTGATCAGTCGTTGTCCCTTGATAGTGCTGATAGGTACCCTACCCTTATTACCGAAGGTTTAGTTCCCCTTGTTCGCAGGGAATGTTCTTGGAAGTCTGATTTCCCTATTATTATTCCGAATAGGAACCAAAGAATACTGTCTTACAAGACGGGGTATTCTTTCATTTATACCTACCCCTTTACTTTAGGGTTTAAACCTCCTATTGATCCAATCATCATCGAATTCAGTCGTTTCTTCAAGATTTGCTTAGGACAAGTCGGTCCTCTTGTGTGCAGGGTTGTTGCGTGTCTTCGATGTATATCTACTTTAGCCTCGAATCCTTTCACCTTTAATCATCTTATTCGTCTTTATTCTCATGCCTTATTTCGTCAAGGGATTTTTATTCTGACTGTTAGGCGTAAAAGAGTGATGGTAACCTTTGATGACGATAAGGATAGAGGTTGGTACCTTCGGTATGTTACTGCGCCCATTGCTGGTTTAGTGGGTGAAGAAAATCTTCCCTTCCCCGAGAAGTGGAATCGTGCACCTGAGTACATTTTAGCTCACATTTCTTATTTATCCTCTTTTTGATTTAAGTGTTTTATTAACACCGTAGCTATTTCTTCTTCTTTCAGCAATCATGGGTATTGTTGAGAATGTCTCCGGTATCCGTGATTGGGTAGAAAAGTTATTTCCGATTGCTCCGTTGGAGGAAAGGTCTTGGAAGTACTTCTCCGGGAAGTACAGTTGGACAGTGAAAACTCACGGTAAGAGAAGTTTTTCTATTTCCGTTTCTGTCCTTGCTCGAATCCCTTTCTCATTTTAACCCTTTATTTTTGATAGGGTTTCCTATCCGTGGAGTGTATGCTGCATCTGTTTCCAAAATGTCCCTGGCTCAGGCCCATGAAATTATTTTAGGATCTTTGTCTTCGAAGAGGAAGGCTGGTTGAACTAGAGCCTCGGAAGAGGAGGAGGAAGATGAGGACACTTTGGTGCATAGGTCGCGTAGAAGGAGGGTGATCTCAGACGACGATTCTACACCCGTGGATGTGCCTTTCGTACCAGAAGTAAGACGAACTTCCTCTGAGGATGCTTCTCTCTCTCTTGTGCATGATTCTGTGGATCATTTTTTCCGTGATGGCTTTGGCCCCGCGATTAATGAAGTTCCCTTGGCTATTTTTCCTCCCTCTTTTAGAGAAGTTCCTTCATCTGCTCCTGTTATTTCCTCCGCTCCCTTGGTTATTACTGCTCCCAGTACTACCTTGCCTGTGGCTTCTTCATCTCAGCCTGCTTCCGTGCCTCCTCCTGTTAGAGAAGTAGGGTCTGCCAGCAGAGAGATGAGGCAAGTGCTAATCGATGTCCTGGCTACTGGGAGCCTTTTTAAGAAATACGGCCAGCCTGATGTGTGACTGAAGCCCTTGATAGGCCCAATAGAGAGGTCTAAGCTTGATAGCCATAGTTCTCTTACTTAGGCTAATGAGATCATGCATTCCTCTTTGAAGGTAAAGTGCATTTTTTTTGCATTTTATTCTTGTACATGTAATTGTCGTATCTAATTAATTTCCTCTTTGTAGATCAATCTTATAGGCACGGAGCTCATGAGAAGGGTTTCTAATGCGGAGCAGGAAATAAAAGAGTGGCAGGCTAAGCGGGTAACTGGAAGGGGCAATATTACAACCTGAGGCTTTACATTGAAGCCTTATAAGAAGAAAAACGCATCTTGGAGCGGCAGATGAGAGTCATGGCAGCGGAGTTGGCAGTGGAGAAGGCTTCCTCTAACTAGGCGGACAAAGACAAAAGCATCCTTGAGTCTTCATTTGCAGAACAGTTATCATGTGCCTCAGAAGAAGCTAGGAGTTTAAAAGCCTTGCTAGAGAAGAAAGAGGAGTACTCAAGCGAGCTTGTGCAGTCTCTAACTCAATCCCAAGAGGACCTTCGCAATGCCTTGGACAAAATTCGGTTCCTAGAGAGGTCTGTTTCACCTTTAAAGGCCGCCAAAGATGTTGTTGAGGCTGAGAGGGATGGGCTGAGAGCTGAGATCGTGATATGGGAGAATGATTACGAAGTTCTTGAGGAAGCGGCAGCTGTCGATGTTAGTAGGGCGTACATTAATTCTCGCCTTGACACATTGACGGAAATGAGTCTAGAGGGTTTCGACCTTAGAGCTGAAATAGCTAAAATCAAAGAAGCCATGGAGAAGGCTCAACAAGGTTAGAATCTCTCTTCACCCGAAGGTGAAGCTCCTGGTGCTCAAGTCCCCTCGTCCTCAGCTGCTCGTGCCTCCTCTGCTGGTGAAGAAATCAATCCTCCTCCTCAAGACAATTAAGATGTTGGTTCCCCCTCTTTTTATTTTATTTTATTAGTGCTTACCCCCAGCTCCAATGAGGGGTAAGTTTGGATCTTTCAAAGTCCCCAACTGACAACTTAGGGGCACCTTAATGTACATACAATATATACGGCTAACTATAAGTTTAATACTTAGTATCTACTTAGCCTTTTTAACATATCAATGCAAAATATGACTTTTGTTATTGAGTTTCTGTTCTACTATTCATGTCTTTTGCATGCTTTATTTTTTGAGGTTTTAGTTTTACCTCTGAGTTTTGCGTATAGAATGCTTTAGATTACTCGCACCTTTTCGTAATAATCACGTTATAATTTAAAATGTGTGCCTTTTTGTAGTAGGCATAATTCATGAAAGAGGGCCCCCTTTTTGATCGACAATTAATGAAGAAGACATCTCAACTTCATAATGGTGTAATAATGCAACAGAGTGATAGGAATTTTACACATGTTTAAGAATGTTTCTGAGGAAAGTTTTTTGTTTGAACTTTCACAACATTTTACACGTGTTTGATTATCATCTAAAACTCATGTTGCAACTGTTTTCTTTTAACATATTTGATATACACTTGTATTTCGTAACTGTTTTTCGTATGTAACAGTTTTTTCGAGTTAATACAAGAGAACAACTATTTTTCGTTCGTAACAATTTTTTATTCAAGTTGGGGTATTCACCCGCAACTGTTTTTGTTGACAACAATTTTCAATAAGCATGAGGGAAATGCTCTTACATCCGTAACTGTGCTATTTGATAGCAGTTTTTTTTAACAAGTACAAGGATTTTGATCTTTCATTCATAATTGTTTTATTTGAAAACAGTTTTCTATATGAGTACAAAGATTTCGTAACTATTTTTAGTTACAACAGTTTTTGAATGAGTACAATGATGATGATCTTTTATCCATAACTGTTTTTGGTTACAACAATGTTTCTTTTGAATAAGTACAACGATGTGCATTTCTTCCTCGTAGCTTTTTCCTTTTAACCTGAACATGTTCGAAGGTTTTCAGGATCAGGCTTTGTGTTTGAGTCTTTGGCTCTTTCGATTTTGCTCGTATCACTTGACTTGTTGTGTAGATGGATTTTTAGGCTCGAGCTTTGACTTTTTGATAGTCTTCTTTTCTTTGCCTTAGATTCCACACTGTATAGTCCCCCAAGTGCTTGAGCTTTGAAAAATGAAATCTCGAGCACTTGACTATTCCTTCCTTGTGGTCCTTTTCCTGAAAAGGAAAAACATTCGGGACTCGAAGGTATATAGTTTTTAGATGATGACTGCTTAACCCTTCTAAATGTCCATCAGAAAGTGTAACCCTAAACAAGGAATTCAATTACTTCCTCGCGTCTTTACAAGTCTAATATCATCATCAGGTGATGGGTTAGCTTTATGCCTATCATCTAAAAAGGTTAGCAAAATTTTAAATGTTCAAAACAAAATCGAACGTGCGATACCTGACCATGGGTATTCCTTTTTCTTAGAAGTAGTTCTTCAAATGGATGGAATTCCAGCTTGTTGGTAGTATTTTGCCGTCCATAGCTTCCAGCTCGCAGGCACCCTTCCTAGCTATGCCTCGGACTTTGTAGGGTCCTTCCCAATTTGGACTTAGCTTTCATGCACCTGCTTCTTTCGTTGACTCAAAGACTTTCTTAAGAACAAAGTCCCCAATCGTGAAGTATCTGAGGTGAGCTTTACTATTGTAATAACGCTTTATGATTTGTTTCTGAGCTGCCATCCGTATTAATGCGGCTTCTCTTTTTCGTTCGATTAAGTCCAAATTAATGCTCAATTCATCGTTGGTTTAATCCTCTGTGGCAGTTGTAAACCGTATGCTTGATTCGCCAATCTCCACAGGTATTAAGGCTTTTGATCCATAGACAAGTGCGAACGGAGTTTCTCCCGTGGCTATTTTTAAAGTTGTTCTGTATGCCCATAATACCATTGGTAACTCATCAGGCCAATTTCCTTTGGCTTTTTCCAACCGCTTTTTTAGATTGTTGATGATGATTTTATTCATTGACTCAGCTTGCCCATTATCCACGGGGTGATATGGCATTGAAGTAATCCGTTTGATTTTCCAGCTTTTGAAGAATTTTGTGATTTGCGAGCCAATTAATTGTGGGACATTATCACACACGATCTCCTTTGGTGTTCCAAAGCGGAATATTGTGTTTCGCCATAAGAAGCTTTTCACTTCCTTTTCTCGCAGCTGTTTGAAAGCTTCTACCTCTACCCATTTTGTAAATAGTCGGTTAGTACGAGTAAAAGCCGTACCTGTCCTTTAGCTGTGGGAAGTGGTCCTACTATGTCCATTCCCCACTTCATGAAGGGCCATGGGGATATTATTGGATGCAATAGTTCCGCGGGTTGATAAATATTATTGGCAAACCTTTGACATCTGTCACATTTGGATACGAAGTTCAGAGCTTATTATTCCATCTTAGGCCAATAGTACCTAGCTATGACTAGGGTTTTTACCAAGGATCTCGCCCCTGCGTGATTTCCACAGTTTCCTTCGTGGACTTCTTTTATCACAAACTCTGTTTGGTTAGGTCTGTGGCATTTTGCTAGGGGACCTCCGAACATCTTGCGATATAATGAGTTGCGAATGAGGTAGTACCGTGCAGCTTTGCGGCGAAGTGCTTGAGCTGCTTTTTTATCTTCAAGTATGGTGCCATTCTGAAACAAATTTAAGATTTCGTTTCTCCAATCCCAGGTTAAATTGTTGAAAGTTAACTCATTTCTTTCTTGGTCGATCATTGAGTGGAATAGATAAACTATAATTGCATTATCTTTGTTTGTTACTTTCATGACTGCTGCGAGGTTAGCTAATGCATCTGCTTCTGCATTTTCCTCTATAGGTATTTGTATTACCTTCCATGTTCTGAATTGTCTCATGAGTTCTCGTGCCTTTTCATGATACTGTTGCATTCGAGTCTCTCGAGTGATGTAAGTCCCCTGCATTTGATTTACCACCAGCTGGGAGTCACTTTTTATTGTGATTTGCTCGATTGAGAGTTCTCGTTCCAGTTCTAGTCCTACAATAACAACGTCGTACTCTGCTTCATTGTTAGTTATAGGGTAACATTTGATAGTTTGTCGTGTCTTTTCACCTGTGGATGATATTAAAACTATGCTTAAACTGGCACCTTTTATATTGTAAGAACCATCGGTAAATAGAGTCCATAGACCCGGATTAGCACCGTTAAAGATTCGTAACTCTTTTTCCACTTGAGGGACAATGCTATGACTATTGTCAGCGACAAAATCAGCTAACATTTGAGACTTAATTGCAGTCCTTGGTGATATATTATATCATGCTCGCTTAAATCTGTGGCCCATTTGGCCAATCTTCCTAATAGTTCTTGTTTATGCAATATACTCCTTAATGGATATGAAGTCACAATAGTGATTGGATGACATTGAAAATATGGCCGTAATTTTCTAGATGCCATTAATAAAGCTAAGGCTAATTTTTCTAGACGTGGGTATCTGGTTTTAACATATATTAATGTTTTGCTTACATAATAGATAAGAGATTGTTTAACTTTATCTTCCCTTACAATTACTGCACTTACAGAAATTTTTGCGACAACAAGATAGACATACAACCTCTTTCCTTCTTTTGGATTTGATAGCATCAGGGGTTTTGATAGATAAGCTTTCAGATCTTTGAGAGCCCGTTGATATTCTTCAGTCCATTCGAATTGATCTTGCTTTTTGAGGGCTAAAAAGAATTTAAAACTTTTCTCGGAAGATCTAGAAATAATTCTTCCCAAAACTGCAATTCTTCCTGTTAGTCTTTGAACTTCTTTCTTATTTGTTAGTATATCAGGTATTTCATCTATAGCTTTAATTTGAGCAGGATTTACCTCTATTCCCCTTCTTGATACAAGGAAACCCAAAAGTTTACCTGATTCTACGCCAAAAGCGCATTTTTCTGGATTCAACTTCATATTATACCTGCGTAAAATTTCAAAGGTAATAGAGAGGTGCTGGAAATGCTCTTTCGCCCCTGTTGATTTTACCAACATTTCATCGATGTAAACTTCCATTATTTTTCCCAGATGTTCCTGGAACATCTTGGTTACTAGCCTTTGCTAGGTGGCTCCAACATTTTTTAAGCCAAAAGGCATGACTTTATAACAATAAGTCCCCTTGTTCGTAATAAAGAAGGTTTTTTCCTCGTCTGTGGGATCCATTTTAATCTGATTATAACCAGAATACGCATTTAGAAAGCTTAACAATTCATGACCTGCGGTGGCATCAATCATTTGATCTATGTGTGGTAATGGGAATGAATCTTTGGGGCATGCTTTATTTAAGTCAGTATAATCTACGCATACTCTTCATTTTCCATTCAATTTAGGTACTACCACAGTGTTAGCTAGCCAGTCAGGGTACGTTACATCTCGTATCGAACAATTTTTCAAGAGTTTCTGTACTTCTTCGTCAATTACTTGGTTCTTTAATGGTCCTTGCTTTCTTTTCTTCTGCATAACAATTATGAAGGATGGATCTTCATTTATTTTATGAGTCATCACTTCTAGTGGGATACCTGTCATATCTGAGTGGGGCCACGCAAAGCAATCTGCGTTAGCTTTTAAATAATCAATTAACTTACCTCTTCGATTGGGGCTGAGCCTCGTGCCTATATGTACTTTTTGTTCAGGTTTTTGTTCAAACAATGGAACAGCTTCGAGCTCTTCCATAGTTGTTATGATGTGCTCATCTTCCTCCATTTCTTGGATGACGTCCGGTCCGGAGTTTACGTACGTATGATTTAATGCATCTTCCTAGGTGACTTGATTCACCTTCTCTTGGGTATCTCCTCCCGTATCTGTTTGAACACTTACTTCTTTCGTACCTGTTCTGTCAGTAACTCTTTCCGTACCTATTTGGCCGGTAACATCTGTTTGGGAGATTTCCCTATCCTTCGGTTCTTCCGTCTCTACTTTTTTGTTATAATGCACCACAAAATTTATATTTCTATAGGTCTGGTGATCACCTCTAATCTGTCTGACTCCCCATTTTGAAGGGAATTTAATTACCTGATGAAAGGTAGATGGTACTGCTTTCATGTCGTGGATCGAGGGCCTTCCCATGTTTACGTTATAAGCCATGTCAGTATCAACGACTTGGAATTTAGTGTTTTTAATTACTCCCTCGGCATAAGTGCTAAGTTCGATTTATCCTTTGGTTATCACTTAGAGTTGTCAAACCCTGATATGGCTCGTGCCTTTGGGATCACCTGATTTCCCAGGAGCATTTCTTCCACGACTCTTAGCAAGATGATGTTAACTAAACTACCTGGATCAATCAACACTCTTTTAACGTTAGTGTCATGAATGAGTAAAGATATTACCAGAGCATCGTTGTGGGGGAGTATTAGTCCGCTGAAATCTGCATCATCAAAGATTATATCATATGTGTCTCGTTTTTCTCGAACCCGCTTTCCGTGTGTAATTGTGATTTTCGAGGCTACTTTGCGAACTATTTCGTTTACTTCCGCTCCTCCATGTATCACGTTGACGGTTCTTTTTCGAGATGGAGGCTTCGGGGGTTCCTGCATGTTTTTCATGTATGCCTGCTTTCCTTTATCACTCAACAATTCTGTTAAATAGCATTGTTTAAATAATTGTTCTATTTCACCTTGTAAAAACCTGCGATCCACAGTTTTGTGTCCATGATCGTTATGGAATTCGCACAAGAAATCTGTATTTTTTTTATTTGGGTTTGACCTCATTTCTTTCGGCCATCGAACCTTATCTCCCATGTTTCTTAATATTGAAACTAGTTCAGGGGTACTTACATTGAAGGTGTGATCCCCAATTCGTGTATTACCTCTATGTCGTTCATCTCGATCCTTTCTGGACCTAGATGAGGACGAGCTCGTATCTCTGCTTGATGGTCTATATTCTGACCTAACATTTTCAAATTTGGACGAGTATCTCGTCCTGAGGGTCTTATGTAAGGTTTGTACCTATTTTTACCTGATTTCCTGTCTAATTCGGAACGTCTGGGTCTGGTATGATCTTCCTCCCTTGAACTAGCAATGATATCTTCCTCTATTCGAAGTTTAGTACTATACCTGTTGTAAACATTATTCCACGTTGTAGCTGGGAACTCTCTCAAGCTTTCCTTGAGTCTTCTCGTGGCTTCTGAGCTTTTGTCATTTAGATTGCTCGCAAATGCCATGGGTGCCCAGTTATCGGGCACCCTTGGTAGTTGCATTCTTTCTCGTTGGAATATGTCTACAAATTCACGGAGTAGTTCCGTGTCTCCTTGTTTTATTTTAAATATGTCTTCCATTCTTTTCTCGACCTTTTGTGCCCCTGAGTGTTCTTTTATGAAAGAATCTGCCAGTTCAACAAATGAATCTATTGAGTTTTCATGGAGAAGAGAATACCAGGTTAGAGATCCTTTGGTAAGTGTTTCTCCAATTTTGTTTGAGTAGAACCGACTCAATTTCTTGTTTTGTCAGATCATTGCCTTTTACTCTAGTGGTAAAAGCAGTCACATGGTCACGTGGGTCAGTTGTTCCGTCATACTTAAGGACATCAGGCATTCTGAACTTCTTTGGTATAGGCAAAGGTGTTGCGCTTGGTTTCCAAGGTTTTTGAGAATATCTATCAACATCAATGCCTTTGATAACAGGTGGTACTATAGGAATTTGCTCGATTCGATCGTTTTGTTCCTTCACCTGTTTCTGCAAGGTTAGTAATAAATTTGGTAATTCAGGGTTATTAGTCATACCTGGTCTCGTTTCGAGAGAATCGTTAGGAGTGTCATCCCTTGCTGAGTTTACCAACCCAGACTGAGCATTTTCCACGGTGATTGTGTTATGAGGAGGTGGTGTCAGTGATACAGGTGATGCCGCTTGTAATCCCCTTGCAAATTCTTGCAAAGCTTGGCTCACATATTCTGCAATCATTTGCTTTACCTGATCTTGTTCTACTGTTTGATCATTATCGTTGTTGTAATTGCTGTGGTTATTGGATCACTCTTTGGATGGTTCCCTTGAACCTCTTGGGGATGGAAGAGGTGATGCAGTCCCATTTCTCTGTTGGTTATTGTTGTTCGGATTCCACATAGTTCAGAGGATATCGCTTTGAGAAGCAAACAAAGATTATCAAATTTCCGCATAACGGAACCAATTTTTTAACCAATGAATTAGATTCCTTGACTAAAGCTTAGTTTTAAGAATGAATACGGGTTTTTGATAATCAAGGAAACATTGATAAATAAAAAGGAGTAAATAGACAATAGTATAATGCACAGAAAAATAAAGAGTATGGTATTCGTCGTCCAGATGTCCCTTTACAAGTTAACTTCTGTTCACTTATATAGGGAATTCTTCAGTATAACGCCTAGCTTTTGCAAAGATAATACATTAATGACTAATTATTACATTAATGTAACGTTACAGTGAATAACCATAACTATTGCGTGAAGGTTGTGTAACATGCGGATCATTAATTGAAGACCTTTGATTCTGCCCGTAGCTCTGTCCGGATTCATTCTGACCATATCTCTTCTTTGTCTCAATCAAGTTGGGTTTTTAGTAGCTGATTACTTCGTAGGTAAATAATGCCGTGCCTCTTTTCCTCGCGCCTCCTTATAGAATCATGTCCAACTGTCATGTTTCCTTGTTCCACGTAACTGGCTGAATCATCAAGAATTATCATACGTGTGAAGCTTTTTTTTACCAATACAAACTAATTGGCCCAATTTCCTCCAATTTAATCTTGACTTGCCTTAGAAATAATAATAGATCCATTCAAAACATAGCATAACCCAACAACACTCATCACAAGTGACCCAATTCAAGCGACAACATCGTCTCAATACCCATGAACCATCTCATACCCTCCTTATGCGCACGATTGCACCCATAACTGGTACACCCATTCGGAAAGATCCTATGCGAATCCGAAGTTGTTTCCTCCCATTTCTTCAATATTGCACCACCGACCCGATGATAACATAGAACACTCAAAATCCCTTTCATAACCCACAACAAAAACTCGATCCTTAACCACACAACGAACCCAAAATCCTTAGGCAATGCACTTTAATTCTTGAACCCACTAGAACCGTTGTTGAGAGTCACCCACTCATACCTGAATCCTGATACCAAAAATCAAACTCTCACACTCTATTAGCACATGAACACTCCCCAAGAAGCAACCAGATGAATCACATCCACAATAAGCATAAATTCCGAGCCTTTCCAATACATGCACATGAATCGACACGGCGCAATATAGGAACACGTTCATCAAGTTCTTTGCTCGAAATATCCTCGATGTTTTTTTTTTCTTAGTCATAAATGATCCACCAATACACCGATAACCAGAAACCACACAAGCAGAAAACCACGCGATCCAATTGTAGACGATGGACTCCCCCACTTAGCTTTAAGCTACCATCACACAATGTAGAACCAAAAAATATTCCTCCTTCTCAATAACCATGATCTCGCACCGCCCACCCGCCAAATTTCTTGTAGTCTATTGTTAAACTTTTCATGAACATTTCGAATTATCAGCCACAATGGCACATTCGACCTTCTTTCGGGTAGTAAGTAGAACTCTTCATAGATACTTCATCAAAATCACGCAACCACTAACCCGTTCACAGGAGATAACCTACTTGTGGGATTCCATTTTGGCATCGTCAAACGACATTGTCCTTGTTACAACTACCACGAAATTAGCAAACCCCTCCTGAGCCCACGCTCGTCCACTAGTTGTAAGAGTTTATTCATTCCCCATTGACATCAACTGAAAGTCAGAAAATATGTTCCAAACTCAAAGTCACGTCGCATCCCATAACGATAATCAAGATTTTACACCGCTCTTCATTCCAAGCAAACTCCTTTCTGTCATATTAACCCTTTCCCAGTGCAGTAGCAACCGTCCCAAATGCCATTTATGGACTAGTCATTGTCCACCATGATTCCTAAATCACTCTAAACTTTTCTCAAGGCATGTGGCAATCCTACCACAGAATCCATGTGCTATGCAACTCCCACATCGCTTAAACCATCTCCTTGAAGCATGTTCTTGACATCTGCTTTTCATACTTGACCTACTAGCAATTCAACCACCGCGAGATACTTCCCACCCTGTCCTTCCCATCCGTCGCTACCCAAATGGTTCCTCAAATAAAAATCAATCTCTGTAGCACCTAAACAAATAATATGCTATAAACTCTAAGCCTCCTCGAAGATCATTTTTCTCGAGACATCAGCATTAGAAACACCGATTCAATTGTGAAATCGCTACACACCGCCATCTCTGACGACCGCTTCTGAGGCACCATTTCACAACACCGTGACCTGAAGGCAAATAAAAGAAGACCATAACATAGGGGAGCCTTAATGCGTTCAAATAATGACGACGACGACACCACGTCACAAATGAGAATTCCACCCCTCTCAACAATATCAAGTTTCGTTACTCTATCAACTGAAGCCTGAACATCCATAGTCTGATTGCCTTTCCTATATTGGAATTAAATGTCGAACCTCTAAACCATGCACTGAGAAATCCTTCTTTCGAGACATTCACTACCTCAACACATAAGCAAACACCCTAATATTACACCAACATTGTGGGATAACAATTCACGGACGTAATAATAATCTGTGCATAGCCTCAAAACCATAGGAAATATAGATACTGATTTGAAAAATGGCAGAACACCCTGCGCAAGGCGATGATAATAACTTGTCTGAACACACATGGAGAAACATCATGCACCACATCTGCAGTACCCCTACAACTACTCGATGCCCAACTGATGACAAGCACTCTAAGTTGCATAAGATTGAGTAAGAAGGTAATGAATGCATAAGCTTCAACTGAATAAAATCGCACGAAGAGGAATCAAGAAAGTAAGTGCTCCTAACAACGCTTTAGCCTATAGAAGATAAGTACAGACGTCTCCGTACTGATACGCCAGACTTTACTAGACTTGCTCATGACTCGTTAGACACAAGTGAACCTAGAGCTTTGATACCAAGCTGTCACGATCAAAAACTCACTATAGGCCGTGATGGTGCCCAACATTGACGTTACAAAAGCCAATAGTGAACTACCAACTTAAATATGAACTTTATTATTTTTGAAATTGTGAATCTTATTAGATAAAGAAATTAACTCATTAAAATCATGGAAACTGGAAATTTAACAAAATAAATAATAAAAGTGTGTAAATGGTAAGCAAGATCAGAAACAACTTCAAGAACATCCCAAAATCTGGTGTCACAAGTGCATGAGCATTTACTAAGGAGTACAATAATAGTAAAACATCTGTCTGGAATATAAATAATACATGATAGAGTAAATGGTATAGTGGAGGCTCTATGGGATGCGATACGTAGCCTGGAATGCAGATCACGATAAAGTCTCCTCAATAGCTGCGACTATGCGCCAAGATGACCACCAATCTTGTCAGATCCTGCACATTTAGTGCAGAAGTGTAGCATGAGTACGTAAATCAACGCGTACCTAGTAAGTTAGCCTAACCCCATAGAAGTAGTGACGAGGGGTCTACATCAACACTTAATAGAGGTCCAATAAAGAAATATAATAAATCATAAGCAGATTTGTAGCACACAAAAATAATAGGGTAAATCTATAAATTACGTAATCTTCATAAAAAAAATTAAAGGGTATGATTTTCTCAGCCTTATATTCTACCTCAACAACTTAAATATATCAAATACCAGTATTAAGCAGATTAGGAATATCACAAAAAAGTCCTGGAATCAGTGGAAGGATAATCTTGTAAACATTTGGACTGCCAACGATATAACACACGATTTTGCCGTGGTCGTTCGACTCAATCCAGAATAATGTGTACATTGCTGAGGATCGAGTGGCACTAACCACAAATGCATCTATTAAAATGCCAAGGTATTTGGCCCGCTCCACAAGAAAGAAATAAACTTATCGAATTAGGAGTCACTTACAACACAGATACATGAGTAGAATAATAAATCTTCCCCTTTACATTTATCAAATATATTAGCAACAACTAAAGGTGAAAAAGCTCAACTTAATATATTTATATGTTTCTAAATAAATTTTAGTTATAATTTCAATTAATTAAGCTAGCAAAACGAGTCAAAACAATTCAAATATTACATGATAAAGTCGTAAGTCTATCCATACATAAACATACTTTAGCTACATACGGACTCTCGACACCTGGTGTGCACGTTGCACCCATATCTAGTAGCACATAATAATTACATCACCTAGAGGGTAGTTTCCCCCCTCACAAGATTAAACAGGAGACTTACCTCGCTCCGAAGTTCCATAACCTGTATTGCGCCTATCTAACACCTCAAATCAAAGCCCATCGATGTGAAAGTAGTAAAACAATGTTTAAACCAATACAAATACACTCTAATACTCATAATTAATCAATTCATAACAATTTCCATCTTCACTCGAAACGTCAACAAAGTCAACCCTTACACCCACGTGCCCAGATTCCAAAAATTATTAAAAATAAATATTATCCATAACTCATAAGGTCTATATCCATAAAATCATCCAATTGCGGCCATGAACCGCACCCCGAATCAATGATTTACGATTTCTGAATATTGAGGATCAATATCTCAATTTCTACAATCCAAACACGAATAAAAAATCATAACCAATGAAATAATCATGGAGAAATCTTACAATAAAGGTTATATATGTACCCCCTTGTTGATATAAGAACAACGCCGCGAAAATCACCTCAAACGGAGCACTAGAACGAAAGATATGCCCAAAATACTAAAATTCTCGGTTCAAAACATTATCCAGATGATTTTTCGCCATCGCCTTTCGCGTTCGCGGAGAGAATTTTTTTTCATTGACAGGTCAATACAGAAATCCTTATTCTCTTTCGCGGAACATCTCTCGCGTTCACGAAGAACAAAGCTTCGCACCAGAAACCAACAATTTGGTCCGACATAGAAATGGGCATAACTCTCTCAAACGTTATCGGAATTCGACCATTCTTGTTGCTATTGTTCCATAATTACAGTACAGATCTAATAGTTCAATTTATTCACAAATAAAAGGTCATTTTCTTAATATAGTAGCCTTTATACCCAAAAAATGACCGTAAAACATCAAATAGGAGCACGACACAACCGAAACACATCCGAAACACCTCGAAACCCCGTCCAATTACACAATCTAGTCCCAAAATATAACATGAACATGCTCAAGACCTAAAACCACACCAAACAACATCAAAACTATGAATCAACGATCGAAACCTTTCTTTCAACTTCCAAACATTCAAACTTTGACGAATGCGTCCATTTTATACTTAAACATTCTGAAATGATGCCAAACTTTACGCACAAGTCAAAAATAACGATACGAACCTATTCCAAGTCTCGTCTAACTAAACGAAAATCGATAATACCAAAGTCCACCTCAAACATAACTTAGTAAATTCTAGAACATTCAAAATGCCAACTTTCCACAATAAGCGCCAAAATATTCCTGGGCGAGATCGTTTATGCCAATATACGCCCAAATCTGGAATCATCATACATACCTACTAGAACCTTCAAATCCCGATTCCGAGATCGATTACTCAAAAGTCAAACCTTAGTCAACGTTTCCAACTTAAAGCTTCCGAATTTAGAATTTTCTTTCAAGATCAACTCCAACTTCCTGAAATTAAATTCCGACCGCACGTACAAGTCACAATACCTGAAGTAAAGGTATTCAAGGCCTCAAACCGCCGAACGACGCTCAAAATGACCGGTCGGGTTGTTACATATATATAGTTTGTATTTTATGATATTATGTTAAGCAAAAATAAATTACAGAGAAGAAATGATTCCTCTCCATACCGAAAATAAGAAGTCAAATTGTATCTGAGATAATAAAGGAATTTTCATATTTGAAGTCGTTTACCCACGGATGAAGGCGGATCCAAGATTTAGACTCTATGAGTACTGTGAAGACCCGTAAAATTTCTTGCTTAAAATATCGCCCGAATAAGTCCCCGAGTTGATATCTCTGAGGAAACTCTTAAATCGGACCTTGATTTTTGTATAAATAGCCCGGGATTTGAAAGAACTTAATTTTTCCAAAAATTGGGTGTTATGCGATGCATTATGCGATCGCATAACGTGTATGCGGACCGCATAGTGGTCGCATACACGGGCAGATCACTGCCCAACTGAAGGGGTGTTATGCGACGCACAATGCGATCGCATAGCGTGTATGCAGACCGCATAGTGGTCGCATACACGGGCAGATCACTGCCCAACTGAAGGGGTGTTATGCGACGCACAATGCGATCGCATAGCGTGTATGCAGACCGCATAGTGGTCGCATACCCAGGAAGATTGTTTTCAAAATTTGGCCCACCTTGAGGCCATTCTGCGGTCCAAAATGCGAACCGCATGTCAGAAATGCGATCGCATTCCTGACCGCATATTCGACACGGTCTGTTATTTTTCCAAAATTTTATACCCGACCCCAGTTTCATTTAACCCCTACCCTCTTTCATTTTAACAAGTTTATGAATAAAATAGAGAGAAGGAAAAGAGAGTTCTTGAGAGAGGAAGTGGCCCCTCCATTAGAGTGATTTTCAAGGTCTCTCAGGCCCGGTATTTCGAGTAATCTCCTTCTTCCCCATTCTAGCAGGTAAGGATTACCAATCCCCTTTTTTCTATATATTTTTTGATTTTAAGCAAAGGGAGGGTTGGCATTGATTGACTCTTGAAAATAGTAACTATGGAATTGCATGCATGTATATTAATGGTGTTAATTTAGTAAGAGGGAGTGGGTTGGGGTAAAACTTCACAAAGATAAGGTTGGTAACCTAGTGGGTTCACATAGTGTTTGGCAAATTGCTTGAGAGAGAGTCCGAATTGCATGCATAACTTCAATTCTGAGTTGAATGTGTTTAATTGTGAACTAGATTGACGGTACTAATCGGTTTGGTGATTTCGAGTAAAAGTTGGAAAGGGAAACTCAACTCCAGGTATGCATGGCTAATTTTAACCTTTGTAGAATCTCCCCGTTGGTGTGCGAGCACATGGTATGTGTATTTCGTTTGAGATTATGTGAATTGATCGTTCTAATGTGTTGAGATGTAAGATTATATTCTCTGATTGTCTTAGTTGATTGCCATACCCCCATGATATGTGAAGTGTTAAAAATGGTGATTCCTTGTGCTTACTCTATCACGTGCAAAGCTTGTTAACTGGTGAACACCCCGGTATGAAAAGATGTACCACCAAACTAAAGAAATGATAACGAATCCAATAGTTGAATGTATCTAAGTGCTAAATGTTGTGTAGTAGATAATGGAAAGGAAACGTGGATAACTAATAGAATTTTATATTGATGGCATACTGTATATGGTTCACTGCTAGATAAAGATTTCTGTGGCTGTGATTAATTGACTGTTATGAATGATTATCCTTGATGATGAGAATCTTTGTGATTAACTCATTGGCTGATATGAACTTATGTTCTTCATGATGATGATCCTTTTGATTAAATTGGTGGTGATTGTTAATTGTCCGGTGGGATCGGGTTGTACGCCGCAACACGAAGTAATAAGGGTGGACGAGGTAATAAGGATGAGAGAAGGTGATATGGGTGGCCGAGGTAATAAGGATGGAATGTGATCATTATCACTATTTAAATGAAAATCTATGAAACTCTTGAATACGGAGGCGTTGAAAAGAAAAGGGGAATTTGTGAAACTCTTGACTTTGGTTATTTTGATTTCTGTGCAATGCTTGGTGGATCCTGTTAACTGTCACTTATTTGTGTATTTCTTGATTGTACTTGGGGTAAAGTTTGTTCATACATACAAGTACTATTCCATAGTACTAACGTCCCTTTTGCCGAGGACGCTACATCTTTTATATGGATGTAGGTTGTTCCGCAGCAGGTAGCTCAGCCCGCCATTAGTGGTCCCTCCTCTTCATCTCCTCAGCAGTTGTGGTGAGCCCCTCTCCTCCTCGGGGCCGTGTGTCGATTATACCACCCTCTTTTGCTTATGTTATAAAAGTATATCCTAGGCCTTGTTACCGGCAAGTTATGTAAACTCTCTAGTATTCGTAGAGGCTCCGTAGACACAATGTGGGTAGTGTACATATGTATTTTGGGTAAGTAATGGTACGCTTCGGAATCGTGATCCACGTTGGTAAATGTTGTATGTATTTTGTAGGTATTTGGTATCATATGCTGGTAATGATAAAAAGTAGAAATGAATCCAAGTTGTAAGTTTGTGTTTAAGTCTAAATAGCTATTTCACATGAATAATGTATATTGAAATCACGGGGTAACGCGTGGGATAGGAAAGGTAATTCCAGGTCCGCTTGACTGGGATCACCCGGTTAGGCGCCGGTCTCGTCCCTCGATTTTGGGGCATGACAAACATGGCATCAGAGCCTAAGGTTTTGAAAGTGTCCTAGGATGTCTCGGAGCCGTGTCTAGTAGAGCCATTCTTATCGGTGTGTTGTCGACCACTTCCATAATTAGGGGGCTGCATGGACATTTAGGAAAATACCCTTTCATTGTTATTTTGCATCGTGCGATGGATTGAAATGTGAGAATGTCTTTATCTAATTTGTGCGTTGTCCTAATTTTCAGTAAATGGCGCCCAAGAAGAGAGCTCGACTCGGCCTAGAGACCAATGCCACCCCCAGTGTGGCCACACATCCTTTATCTGATGGTGCGGGTGAGAATGATTCCCCAACCCTGAATTTGCCGGACTCTTCCGTGCCAGGCCAGTCTATCCCTATTCCTGCTCCAGCGGAGGATACTGAAATCTCTCCTGCTGATGTTCTTGATCAATCGTCAATTCCATCTTCCGGTTCCAGTATTTTCGATGGGGACCTCAGGGGGGCTGTTCAGATGTTGACTCAGTTAGTGGCCTCCCAGGCCCAAAGATCTCAGGCTGCCATGTGTCCCCCAGCGAGCAAAGGGATTCTTCAGGTTCTAGGATCGACCAGTTTCTGCGGTTAACCCCTCCAGAGTTCCCAGGGACCGACCCGGAGGCCGATCCTTAAGATTTTATAGATGAAATGTACAAGACTCTCTGGGTTATGAAGGCTGCTGAAACAGAGGGAGTTGAGTTGGCTTCCTATCATCTAAAGGGGGCAGCATATTCGTGGTTTGAGATGTGGGGGAGTTCCCGTGGAGAGAGGAGCCCTCCGACGAGGTGGGTCGAGTTCGTAGATGCCTTCATGGATCATTTCTTTCCTACTCAGACTATGGCAGCCCGTGCTGCAGAGTTTGAGGTCCTTAAGAAGGGCCACATAAGTGTGTGGGAGTACCATATGGAGTTTGTGCGCTTGTCAAAGTATGCTACCCACATGATGCCGACTATGGAGGCCAGAGTTCATCGGTTTGTTCAGGGCCTTGGTCCCTTGGTTGTCAATGAGGCTGCTACAGCTGCTTTACATTCGGATATGAACTACGGGAAGATTGTGGGTTTTTCCTAGGCTACGGAGGCACGAAAATTGAAGATAAGGTCAGAAAGAGAGAGTAGTGGTAGGGCCCGGTCAGCGGGCAACCTTGGAAGCTCGGTTGGAGGGGGGAGATCATCCCTTGGGAGAGGTTCTTCAGGACCATCTCAGGCCTATGCTCAGTCCTCAGCCAGTGCGCCGCCATCAGGGCACAGTTATCAGCAGGGAGGTCGCTTGGGGCCCGGTTCAGATAGCAGGAGGTTCCAAGAGTCAGGTCGTTCTTGTGGGAGGTATCAGCTACAGCGGAGGGCCCCATGCCCTAAGTGTGGGAGGTCCCATTCTAAGCCATGTTACTTGGATATCACGGTATGCTTCAGATGCAGAGTGAGAGGTCATACCCAGTGGATTTGTCGTGTGCCCAGTCAGGGCACGGGTAGGAGCACTGCTCAGCTGTCCGGTTCTTCAGCCGTTTCATCATCAGCAAGCCCTCCAACTTCAGCAGGGTGCGGTGCAGCTAGGGGTAGAGCACGGGGTCAAGGGGGACCCAGTCGGTTCTATGCCTTGAGTGGTCGCCAGAGTGCGGAGGCTTCTCCAGATGTTGTCACAGGTATTCTGTATGTGCAAGCATTTAGTGTTTATGCTCTTATTGATCTGGGGTCCTCTTTGTCCTATGTTACTCCATTTATTGCTTCGAGTTTTGGGATAAAACCTGAACAACTTCTTGAGCCATTCTCAGTATCGACTCCAGTTGATGATTCCATTACAACCGCGTGAGTCTATATGAATCGTGTTGTCACGGTGTGTGGTCGAGATACCACGGCCGATCTTATTGAATTAAAGATGTTAGATTTTGATGTTATCATGGGAATGGATTGGCTTTACTCGTGCTTTGCTAAACTCGACTGCCGAACCAGAATTATGAGGCTCGAATTTCCTAACGAGCCCGTCATTGAATGGAAAGGGAATGATGTCGTGCCAAGGGGTAGGCTTATTTCCTATCTTAAGGCCTCCAAAGTGTTCGGGAAAATATGCATTTATCATTTGGTCCGGGTTGCGGACACCGCTTCAGAGGTGCCTTCTCCCAAGTCTGTGCCGGTCGTGAATGAGTTTCTGGGAGTGTTTCCAGATGAGTTACCTGGGATTCCGCTAGATAGAGAGATTGATTTCGGGATTGATGTACTGCTAGATACACAGCCAATATCTATTCCACCATACAGAATGGCGCCAGCGGAATTGAGAGAGTTAAAGGAGCAATTGAAGGATCTATTAGAAAAAGGTTTCATTCAGCCAAGTGTGTCGCCTTGGGGCGCACCGATTGTCAGAAAGAAAGATTGATCGCTTCGAATGTGTATTGATTATCGGCAACTCAACAAGGTCACCATCAAGAATACATATCCACTACCTCGGATAGATGATTTGTTCGATCAGTTGCAAGGTGCTAGGTTCTTCTCAAAGATTGATTTAAGGTCTGGGTATCATCAGTTCAAGATCCGGGAGCAGGATATTCCTAAGACCATCTTCAGGACTCGTTACAGTCATTTTTAATTTCAGGTAATGTCTTTTGGGCTAACCAACGCCCCAACAACTTTTATGGATCTTATGAATCGTGTGTGTATCGACTATTAGCAGCTCAATAAGGTCACTATCAAAAACAAGTATCCATTGCCTCGAATAGATGATTTATTTTATCAATTACAAGGTGCGAGGTTCTTCTCCAAAATTGATTTACGGTCAGGGTATCATCAGTTGAAGATCAGGGAGCAGGATATTCCTAAGACCACCTTCAGAACTCGTTATGGTCATTTTGAATTTCTTGTAATTTCCTTTGGGCTAACCAATGCTCCAGCAGCTTTTATGGATCTTATGAATCGGATTTTTAAAACCGTTGCTAGACTCTTTCCTGATTGTTTTTATTGATGGTATCCTTGTCTACTCGCGGAGTCGGGAAGATCATGCTAATCACCTTAGAGCAGTCCTGCAGACTCTTCGTCATCACCACCTATATGCTAAATTTTCGAAATGTGAGTTTTGGCTGGAATCAGTCGCGTTCTTAGGTCATGTTGTTTCCAGAGAAGGGATTCAGGTTGATCCCCAGAAGATCGCAGCAGTGAATGATTGGCCTAGACCAACGACCCCGACGGAGGTTCGCAGTTTCTTGGGACTAGCTGAGTATTATCGGAGGTTTGTGGAGGGATTCTCCACCCTCGCCTCCCCATTGACTAAATTGATGTAGAAAGTAGTTAAGTTTCAGTGGTCCGATGCTTGTGAAAAGAGTTTTCAAGAATTGAAGTCGAGATTGACTTCGGCACCGGTGTTAACATTGCCAGAAGGTTCAGAGGGATTTGTGATTTATTGTGATGCTTCAAGGGTTGGTTTGGGATGTGTGTTGATGCAACATGGGAAGGTCATAGCGTACGCTTCGAGGAAACTCAAGAATCACGAGGGGAATTATCCGACGCATGACTTGGAACTCGCAGTTGTGGTGTTTGCATTAAAAGTTTGGCGGCATTATCTTTATAGAGTCCACGTGGATGTGTTCTCAGACCATAAGAGCCTTCAGTATTTATTCAAGCAGAAGGAACTAAATCTGAGGCAGCGGAGGTGGTTAGAATTGCTTAAGGATTATGATATGAACATCTTGTACCATCCAGGAAAGGCGAATGTGGTGGCCGATGCTCTCAGTCGGAAATCTATGGGTAGTTTGGCTCATTTGGAAGCGGATCAGAGGCCCTTGGCTCGGGAGGTTTATCAATTGGCCAGTTTGGGGGTTTGTCTCTCCACCTCAGGCGAGGGGGAAGTTATGGTGCATAATGGGGCAAAATCGTCACTTGTAGCGGATGTCAAGGAGAAGCAGTTTGATGATCCAACGTTGGCACAGTTGAAGGAAGCAGTTTTGAATGGCAAGGTCTCGGCATTTTCANGATGTAGATAATCTTCGGGGAAGGGTAATGGCGGAGGCTCATAGCTCCCGGTATTCGGTGCACCCAGGTTCTACGAAAATGTATCATGATCTCCGGGAAGTTTATTGGTGGGGCGGTATGAAGAGGGACGTGGCGGACCATGTATCCAAATGTTCAAATTGTCAACAGGTAAAGGCCGAGAATCAGAGGCCCGGTGGGTTAACTCAACTTATGGAAATACCGACGTAGAAATGGGAGATGATCAATATGGATTTCGTGGTAGGGTTACCTCACACTCAGCGCAAGTTCGACTCAATTTGGGTGATAGTGGATTGACTCACGAAATCAGCTCACTTCTTGCCAGTTAAGTCCACCAATACTGCAGAACAGTACGCTCAGTTGTATATCAAGGAAATAGTCAGGCTTCATGGCACTCCAGTTTCTATTATCTCAGATCAAGGGGCTCAGTTCACAGCTAACTTTTGGAAGAAATTTCAGCAAGGATTGGGTACTCAGGTAAATCTCAGCACAACTTTCCAACCACAGACGAGCGGTCAGGCGGAGCGGACTATTCAGACGCTTGAGGATATGTTGCGATCTTGTATTTTGGATTTCAAGGGTAGCTGGGATGATCACTTGTCGCTTATAGAGTTTGCTTACAATAATAGCTTTCATGCTAGTATTCTGATGGCCCCATTTGAGGCATTGTACGGGAGGAGATATAGATCTCCGATCGGATGGTTTGAGGTTGGTGAGGCAGAATTGATAGGGCCAGATCTTGTGCACCAAGCTATGGAAAAAGTTAGAGTCATTCAGGAAAGGATGAAAACCGCTCAGAGTCGTCAGAAATCCTATGTGGATATTCGGCATAGAGACTTAGAGTTTCAAGTGGATGATTGGGTGTTCTTGAAGGTATCCCCCATGAAGGGAGTCATGTGGTTTGGAAAGAAGGGTAAATTGAGCCCAAGGTATGTCGGGACGTATCGGGTCGCTCAACAGATATGACAGGTCGCGTATAGGCTGGAATTTCCCCCTGAGCTGTCATTAGTGCACCCGGTATTCCACATGTCTATGTTGAAGAAGGTAATTGGAGATCCTTCCTCCATCGTGCCAGTTGAGACCATTGAGGTTTGTGAAGAATTGTCGTATGAAGAAGTTCAGGTTGCCATTCTCGATAGGCAGGTCCGTAGGTTGAGGAACAAAGAGATTGCTTCCGTTAAAGTACTATGGCGGAGTCGAGGAGGCCACGTGGGAAACAGAGAAAGAAATGAGAGAAAAATACCTCTATCTGTTTGAACAAGTGTAGTAGTGATTGTGCGAATCATGGTTCCAAGGAAATTTGATGATTGTATTCGGACTCGTGCCAAGGCACCCTATTTTTTTTCCTTCCTCTCCTAATTGCCTTATTGTTGTAATTTTCCAACGTGTGCTAAAACTATACACGAAGTTGCTTACTAGGTGGTGTGCCACCTTTAAAGGAAATAAAAAGTTTGTGAAACAAATGTGCTAAGTAAGTGATTAATAGTAGTGTGGATTGGTAAATGGTAAGTGAGTGAAACTGCCTATGGTCTATTGAGGTGATTGAACTGTATGGGGTACACTGAAGTGGCCCAAAACTATGCGCAAATTGTATGCCACTAATAGAGTCTTATGTTAAATGGTGAGCCATATGCATTGGTCAAGGTAATTGAATATGTGCAAGTTTTGAGGTGAAGAATGGTATACAGGTTGTAGGGATAACTAAATTTATGTAACGATGCTTGGAAATGTGTTTCGGGGGCTCTCTGACAGGTAGATAGGCCAATATACAAGGGAAACTCTGGCGAAATTTTCTGAAATTATTGGAGCTAGTGTAAATTGGGAAGTTGCATAAAATTATTTTTCCAAAATCCTCATTCGAGGACGAATGATTTTTAAGAGGGGAAAATGTAAAGACCCGTAAAAATTTCATGCTTAAAATAATGCCCGAATAAGTCCCAGAGTGGTTATCTCTGTGGAAAATTCTTAAAACGGACCTTGATTTTTTGTAAAAATACCCCAGATTTGAAAGGACTTAATTTATCCAGCGATTGGGTAGTATGCGACGCACTATGCGATCGCATAACGTGTATGCGGACCGCATAGTTTTCGCATACACGGGCAGATCACTGCCCAAATGAAGGGGTGTTATGCGACGCATAACATGTATGCGGACCGCATAGTGGTCGCATACACGGGCAGATCACTAACCAACTTAAGGGGGTGTTATGCGACGCATAATGCGATCGCATAACCTGTATACGGACCGCATAGTGGTCGCATACCCGGGCAGAATGTTTTCAAAATTTGGCCCACCTGGGGGCCATTCTGCGGTCCATATGCGGACCGCATGTCAGGAATGCAATCACATTCCTGGCCGCATATTCGACACGGTCTTTTAATTTTCTAAATTTTTACACCCGACCCCAGTTTCATTTAACCCCTGGCCCCTTTCCTTTTAACTGGTTTCTGAACAAAATAGAGAGAAGTGAGAGTGGGTTCTAGAGAGAGAAGCACTCATCTTTCCCAAATCTGTCCTCCATCTCTACCCAGGCTTGGAAGTTTATCAGGTACTAGTCATCTTCTTCATCATAAGAGGTAAGCTTCACCCTATTTTCTCAAATTCCAGGGATTTAACTAAGAATAAAACACACATAGGTTGGTTCTTGGGGATGAAAAGTTGGGACCTTGCATGCATGTGAATAATCTTCCATAACCTAGCAAAGGGAAGACAGTATAGTAATCTTTTACTAAAAAGGGTTTAGTCAATCTAAGGGATCACATAGTGTTTGATAAAATGCTCAAATGAACTGGAGACTCCTAATTCTAAGGTAAATATGTTGCATTGTGAACTAGATTGACGGTGTTAGGCGGTTCGGTGAACTGCAATAGAAATTAGAAAAAAGGGGAAACTCGACTCCAGGAACTTTAATCTTTGTAAAATCACTTGTGGTGTTCGAGCGTACGGTATGTGTATTGTTATAAATATGTGCAACTGGTTGTCCGAATTATGTTGATGTGTGAAATGTAATACGTGTCTATCCTTAGTTGACCATCACACTACCACGTTATGAAAAACGGTGCTAAAAGGATAATGAATCCAAGAGTATGAATGTATATGCTAAAGGCTATGTAAAGAAGTTGTATTCTTATTGCTGAAGTTCTCTGTGATTGAACTGTCATTTGTCATCGTTGGTGTGATTGTAATTGTCAGGTGGGATCGGGTTGCGCGCCGCAACAGGGGAGATAAGGGTGATATGTGAGAAGTGATAAGGGCGTGACTGTAATTGTCAGGTGGGATCGGGTTGCGCGCCGCAACAGCGGAGGTAAGGGTGATATGTGAGAAGTGATAAGGGTGTGATTGAAATTCTCAAGTGGGATCCCGTTGCGCGCCGCAATAATTGTCAGGTGGGATCGGGTTGTACGCCGCAACAGGAGAAATAAGGGTGAGATGTGAGGAGGGACAAGGATGGAATTGAAATTGTGATTTTGATGAAGTGAAAAATTATGGAACTTCCATTGTATGTCTTTCTATGTCTTGTGCAGTAATTGTGTGACTCTCTGTCTGTCTCTTGCCTGCGCATTATTGAGTTTACTTTGAGTAAAGTTTGTTCATACATACCTGTACAATTCAAGTGTACTGACGTCCCTTTTGCCGGGGGCTCTACATTCTTGTGATGATTGTAGGTGGTTCTATAGCAGGTACTTCAGCACACCGACAGTAGTGCCTCCTCCTCGTCCTATCAGCGGTTTTTGTGAGCCCCTCTTCTCTCGGGGCCCAGTGTGGTTCATGCCATCTTTCCTCCCGGATTCTTACTTTGGTACTTGTGTAAGGTATAGCCGGAGCCTTGTTACCGGAAAGTATTGTATAACTCCCTTGTACTCTTACAGGCTCTGTAGAAACAATGTGGGTAATGTGAATATGTATTTTGGGTAAGTAACGGTACGGTTCGGAATCGTGATCCACGTTGGTAAATGTTGTATGTATTTTGTAACTATTTGGTATAATATGTTGGTAAGGATAAAAAAAAGTAGAAATGAATCCAAGTTTTAAGTTTATGCTTAATTCTAAATGGCTATTTCACATGAATATTGTATACTGAATTCATGGGGTAACGCGTGGGATAGGAAAGGCAATTCCAGGTCCTCTTGACCGGGGTCCTCC
The DNA here is from genome assembly GCA_005239495.1 of Nicotiana undulata. Classification (NCBI taxonomy): domain Eukaryota; kingdom Viridiplantae; phylum Streptophyta; class Magnoliopsida; order Solanales; family Solanaceae; genus Nicotiana; species Nicotiana undulata. The sequence goes on along the minus strand of ML252518.1, from coordinate 3,755 downwards.
GGTTGAGTATCGATCGTGTCCCTCGGTTTTGGGGCGTGACAGGGAATAGTTCCGTTATATCATTTATAACTTGTCTGCAAAATTTGAAGTCATTCCGAGTAGTATAGGCAGGTTCGGCGCATTGAAGTGATTTCTAGAATTTCAAGTTCTTAAGTGTTGATTCAATTTGATATGGGGGTTGAATTCTGAGTTTCGTTGTTGTTATTCAGGTTCCAAAAGTTTGAGCGAGTTCGTATCATGAATACAGACTTGTCGGTGCTTTTGAATGGAATCCCGAGGGGCTTGGGTGTGTTTTAGACCCCCGAGAGCTAAGTTGGAAAACCAGAATTTCTGCTATCTGGTTTCCTTCTCTGCGATCGCACAAGGTGGGTTGCGATCACGGAGAAGGATTTTGCTGGGTTGTTGATTGTTCTCTGCGATCGCAGCTTCCCCTTTGCGATCGCAGAGGTCTGGGTTCCACACCTTCGCGATCGCAGCCTTTTATCGCGATTGCATACAGTCGCGTCTGGGTCGGGAGAGTTTGTTCTTCGCGATCGTAGGACCTCTGACACGATCGCAGAGGTCTGGCCAGTTGGTCTTCGCGATCGCAGGACCTCTGCCACGGTCGCAGAGGTCTGGCCAGTTGGCCTTCGCGGTCACATGCCCCTTATCGTGATCGTAGTTAAGGAATCCCTGGGCAGTTTTATAAAATACGGAACTTAGCATTGTTCCTCCATTTTCATCTTCCTCTTCAAGTTTTTATAGAGCTCTTGAAGGGACCTTCCACCACTATTATTGAGGTAAGTAAATTCCATAGTTTTACTAGTTTCAAACATTAATTCTTAGTTAAATTCACTATCAAATTATCTAAAACCATAGAATTAGGTAGTAATTTTAGGGTTCTTGAGGATTCTGTGATTATCCGTTTTAAGCCATGAATTTAAGTAGAAATCACACATTAATGATCCTTAGGCTATGGTTGAGTGATCCCTTCGAGAATTTTAGAATTTGATCATGCGGGACCGGGGTTGGAATTTGGAAATTCTTCAAGAATAGCGATTTTAGTAAAGTAACTAGGGAAATTCCCCGCATTGTGCATGCATTGATGTTATTGTATACCTTTTGGCTAATTGCGAGTCCTTGGGTGTAGAGTTCGGAGTTTCGGGCGCATATTGTGGTCCGAGGGGTAGATTCGACACGAGGTGAGTCTCCTTTCTAACCTTGTAAGAGGGAATTTTCTCCCTAGGTGATGTATATGCTATGTATAAATTGTTTGGGGACTATGTACGCGCCAAGTGACGAGAGTCCGTACGTAGCAGCTATTATTGTTATGTCCGGGTAGTTAGGCCCACATCATGCTTATATGCTTTTCTCGTAATGCCTAATATGTTTCTTGCAATGCTTTACACGATTTATTTTGATGCCATATGTATTATGAAATTATGTTTTGCATAGTGTTATTTCTCTAAGGCTTTATGGAAAAATTATTGAATGGCAAGGAAGTTGTTATGGAGAGTAAGTATTGAAATAAATATGGGATCGGGTCGTACGCCACGACAGTGTTAAAAAGAAATCGAAATGAATATGGGATCGGGCCGTACGCCACGGCAGTGTTGAAAAGAAATTGAAATGAATAGTGGATCGGGCCGTACGCCATGGCAGTGTTGAAAAGAAATAAAAATGAATATGGGATCGAGCCGTACGCCACGACAGTGTTTAAAAGAAATTAAAATGAATATGGGATCAGGTCGTACGCCACGACAGTGTTGAAAAGAAATTGAAATGAATATGGGATCGGGCCGTACGCCACGGCAGTGTTGAAAAGAAATTGAAATGAATATGGGATCGGGCCGTACGCCACGGTAGTGTTGAATAGAAATCGAAATGAATATGGGAACGGGCCGTACGCCACGACAGTGTTTAAAAGAAATTGAAATGAATATGGGATCATGTCGTATGTCACGGCAGTGTTGAAAAGAAATTGAAATGAATATGGGCATCGGGTCGTACGCCACGGCATTGTTGAAAAGAAATTGAAATGAATATGGGATCCGGCCGTACGCCACGGCAGTGTTGAAAAGAAATTGAAATGAATATGGGATCGGGTCGCACGCCACAGCAGTGTTGAAAAGAAATTGAAATGAATATGGGATCGGGTCGTACGCCACGGCAGTGCTGAAAAGAAATTGAAATGAATATGGGATCGGGCCGTACGCCACGGCAGTGTTGAAAAGAAATTGAAACGAATATGGGATCGGGTCGTACGCCACGACAGTGTTGAAAAGAAATTGAAATGAATATAGGATCGGGCCATACGCCACGGCTGTGTTGAAAAGAAATTGAAATGAATATGGGATCGGGCCGTACGCCACGGCGAGTGTAGAAGGTACCTTATGGGAGTGGGCCGTACGCCACGGCGGATCTAAGAATTTGTGATTTTTGTATCATTCGGTGGTCTTACCCTTGAAAGTGCTTTATTGTTTAGTTCAGCAATTGTTTGGGTTCTACTTTTGATATATATATACTTGTTGCTTATATCCCTGACATGCCTACTGTATTTTATTATATTCTATCATATGTTATTACTGTTGGACCTTAGTGAGTATCGAGTCGACCTATCATCACTACTTCTTCAAGTTTAGGCAAGATACTCACTGGGTACATATTTATTTAATATGTACTCATGCTGCACTTTCTTTTCTTTCTGTACTTGACTGTACAAGTCCGGAGGCTGGTACGTCTGAATATCAGGTCGGTGCTAGATATTGATAGCGTGGTCATACTTCGCGGTGAGCTGCTTTCCCGGCGACTTCCTAGCTGCACCCTAGAGTCCTTTTGTTATATTCTTTGTCCATTTCACTCAGACTGAGACTCTGTATAATATGTATTCATTGTATATTCAGTTGTTGCCCATGACACTCGTGACACTAGTTCCTGGCACACACGTAGTGTATATTTTTGGTTGTTGGTTATACATATGTTATGCGACATGCCTATTGGTTGATTTTCCGCTCTTGTAGTTCTATTTCACATCACCGCAATTATCATGTTTATATTTGTTTACAAATCAGTTAAAAGATAAAATTTGCGTAACGGGGGATGGTAACACTTAGTGTTTCTATACTGGCTGGCCTAACCTCGCCGTTGGGCGCCATCGCGACCTAAATCGAGATTTGGGTCATGACAACGTGGCATTAGAGCCCTAGGTTCACGTAAGTCTCACGAGTCATGGGCAGGCACAGTAGAGTCTTGCAGATTGGTACGGAGACGTCTGTACTTATCTTTAGGAGGCTATGCGGTGTTAGGAAACTTCCGTTATTCATATCCTGTCATGCAGTCTATGATGTACTCAAACTTATTCTTCTATTCTCTCACAGATTGTGAGGACGCGAGCATCCGATGTTCTTGGTCTGGGAGAGACCGCTGCCGCTGCCCCAGCTGCCTAAGGTCGGGGTAGAGGCAGGGGCAGAGCACCTGCTCGAGGCAGGGGACGAGGATGTCCCAGAGCTACGCCAGTGGCACCACCAGAGGACCCTATTATGGAGGAGCAGGATGAGGTGCCTCTAGTAGCACCTGCTCCAGTGGATTTCATGACGGGCCCAGGCTTCTAGGAGGTCATGGGTCGTATGCTGAGATTCATGGACACTATGTCTCAGGCTGGTTTATTTCCAGCCGACTCTACTACTTCTCAGGCAGGAGGGGGAGTCTCGACACCTACCGCTCAGGCCATAGGTCAGGCAGCAGCAGCACGTCATACCCCGAGCACACCGCCCGTG
>ML252516.1:1433-22120 GCA_005239495.1 Nicotiana undulata | reverse complement strand
CTGTGACTCGGGGCCAATGATGCAAAGTAAAACCCTCCCCGATCACAAATCATACCTGTGACTGGGGGGCTAACGAAAATAGTAGTATAATTCTTTCCTGATCACGAATCAAACTTGTGACTCAGGAGATGGTAAAATAAGTCTGATTTCTCCCTGATCACGAATCAAACCTGTGACTCAGGGGCAAGTAAAACATAAGTTCTCCCCGATCACGAATCAAACCTGTGACTCGGGGGCCATGAATGCATGAATGCTTATATATGTGTATATGTAGACACCATGGTACCGACTCACCAATGCTCAACGGGATCGGATATTCGCATCTCTCTTGATAGTAAAATCTAGGATTTTATATCGTTATTATCCTCTTTTCTCATAATATCATCATGTTGGAATAATTCAAGTACAGGAAGGATTTACAACCACCTTCGTTTCGCTCAATAGCTCAGGATTTAGATTTATCTCATTTACTCCGTTCTCTTTATCAGTTACATCAGAAGTAACACAATTAATCAATTGATGAAATTCATAATTCTTATCTGGATAATATGTACATTTAATTCAAAGCTATCATAGCTCCATTTCATCATATACCGGCAAATAACTTGTACAAAGCATTAGATAATATCAAACAAACATCTAGAACATTCTCGTGGGTCCTACGGCTACCCAACATACAGTATAGATGCCACGTACGGACTCTCGTCACGTGGTACGTACGCAGCCCCCTCAACAATCACAATTAGCAACAAGGAGCCTAGGGGACGTTTCCCCCTTACAAAGTTTGGAAAGGAGACTCACCTGGACAAGTACTCCTCCGGTCAACGGACCAATCAACAAGACGCACAAATCCTCCAAATTACCTTCGATGGATCGCAATTGGAATATTCAACTCCGAGCCTCGGCGTCCGGAAAAATTACGATTCTTGAAGAAATGCGCTATACGTCGCCTAAGGATCAAGATTAACTAAATTAATCATCCTATAATAGCCCAAAAAATCAGAAATTCAATTTTCTCAAAACCCTCTATTTTTCCTAAGCCTTCCCATGGATTTTTATGAATTTTGGAAGTGGAAATTCCTCAAAAATCGAAGTTATAAACATGCGGGAAGCCAAAGAATTACTTACCTGAGTAATTAGGCCGAAATCACTGCTCTGGAGCTCTTAGGGTGTGCAACAATGGAGGAAAAATTGTGGTTATGGGAAGAAATTCACGAAATGGGCTTTTTATAGGACTGCCCAGCAATTTCCGCCCCTGCGACCCTTGGATCGCAAGTGCGAACTCGCACTTGCGGAAAAAGGGTCGCACCTGCGATGGCCTGGGCCCTGGGGAATGTCGCGCTTGCGGAGCCTGGTCCGCTCCTAAGGAGCCGCTATTGCGGAGAAAAGGCCGCTCCTGCGGAAGGAGTCGCGCCTGCGAGAGGAAGGCTGCTCCTGCAGCTGGAGCCGCGCCTGCAGTTGATTTTCCCGCTGGTGCGAGCCTCGCGCCTGCAGCTCATGGATCGAAGGTGCGGTCACACCAGAAAAAGACACACCAGCTATGAAATATCTAGTTTTTGACCCTGCTTGGGGTTCGGGAGACCCCTGGGCCTACCCGAGCCCTCGACAAATTACACCAACCAATTCAAATCATATGACGGACTCGCTCGAGCTCCCAGAACACTAAAAACATCATCCAAACTAGGAATCACTCTCCAAAGCCCCTTAGTTCCAAACTTAAGATTTCAAGAAAATTTCAATGGCTCACCAATACGCCGAACGGGTCTATACTGCTCGGAATGACCCCAAATTTTGCGGACAAGTCATAATTGACTATACACCACTATTGCCAGTTCAAGAATTCCATTCGGACCATGATATCATGAGGTCCAATTCCAGGCTGAATTCGAAATCTTATGAAATCCTAAATTCCAATTCGGGTGCCGAAATACTCCCGGGTCATCAGAAACCCGAGGCGAACACACTCCCAAGTCCGAAATTATTGTCTGGAGCTGCTGGAGCTGTCAGAACTCGATTTCGAGGCCGTTTGCTCGAAATGCTGCTCGAAACCAAAATTAGCTAAATAGGCTAGCCTTCAGGAACCAAGTGTTCCAGAACTGGCCAAATCACTTCTGAATCTCGAACTACCTGCCCACACAAGTCATAAGGCACGAGTAGCCGCTATGGAAAGAGTCATTCACGGGAATTGAGTCCCAACACATAAAACGACCGGCTGGGTTGTTACACCGCTGAGAAGGACTTGCTCATCAAGAATATGGAAGAGGAGATCAAGAAGCTCACAAGCCGAGTCCAGTGTGTTGAAGGAGGCAAATGAATTGAAGGTCTGAATTATGAGGATCTATGTATTCAGCTAGACATAGAACTACCGGAGGGTTACAAACCTCCTAAGTTCGAGATGTTTGACGGAGCAGGTGACCCAAAAGTACATTTGAGGACATACTGTGACAAGCTCGTGGGAGTTGGGAAGGGTGAAAGGATTCACATAAAGTGGTTCATGATAAGTCACACCGGAGATGCCCTATCTTGGTATATCAGTCAGAATCCCAAGAAGTGGGTTATTGGGTAAGCATGGCATCAGTTTTCTTGGATCGATTCAGGTTCAAAACAGAAAATGCACTAGACGTCTTTTACATACAGAATCTTAAGAAGAAACCAACAGAGGCTTTCCGCGAGTATGGTACTCGATGGAGGTCAGAAGTTGCAAAGGTTAGGCCAGCATTGGACGAAGAGAAAATGAACAAATTCTTTGTTAAGGCCCAGGATCCACAATATTATGAGAGGTTAATGGTCATCGAGAATAAAAAATTCTCCGACATCATCAAACTCGGGGAAAGGATTGAAGAAGGGATCAAGAGCGGAATGGTAACCAATTTTGAGGCGTTGCAGGCTACAAACAAAGCATTACAGTCGGGGGGCACATTAATGAAGAAAGAAATAGAGGCAGTGATGGTAGCCCAAGGCCCAAAATCTCCACTCACAAACGAAATACCTCCACCCGTATACCAACCTTCACCTCCCAGATATCCTCAACCCTCTACCGCCTACCACACCTATAACACCCTGCCAGCCTATTATCATTCACCTCCAGCTCATCAAAACTATAAAAAACCCAGACCTAATTTCGATCACAGACTACCCAGATAATACACCCCTATTGCTGAGCCCATCGACCAACTATATGAAAGACTAAAGGCTGCCAGATATGCCACCCCTATTGCCGCTGTTGACATGCAAAACACATCCCAGTGGGTCAAACAAAAAAAAACATGTGCATACCATTCCGACATGAAGGGACATACCATTGATGAATGCTGCACTCTGAAAGACAAGATTCAGACACTGATTAATACCAAAGTCATACAAGCGAATGAAGCCGCACCCAATGTCCACAATAACCCTCTCTTAGACCATAGTGGTGAAGGAGTAAATGTGATAGAAACTGATGAAGAATGGGATCCTGAAGGATAAATTGGCCCTATTCGGGAAGGTGATGACCCTATGAAACCTTCCGTCACACTCAATACTATTGCGGTACAAGTACAACCACAAGTCGAATTTGAGGTAGCGGCATCAACTCCGCTCCAAATCGAAGTGACAACACCTACAAATACACCTGCTTCATATGAAGTAGAAATAACCACACCCTTCACTGTGACAGTAGCATCCACACTGACTTTTAAATCCAATGTCGTACCTTGGGATTATGTTGCCGAAGCCAGGAGGAAAGGGAAAGAAAAAATGGAAGAGTCTGGTGATGCACAAAGAATGACCAGAACTAGAAGAATCTATACACCTGAGAATTTTGGAGGAACAAGTAAGGAAGCTGTCGCGCTCCCTTTTTCCTCATGGAGTCCGGGTTTTGACATTCTTGGGACAATTCACTTCCTTTTGGGAAGGGGTATGGAAATTGAAGAGTCGCCACCTAACGGATTTAAGGTGCGTTAGGGCACCTAATGCAAATAACTCATGAAACCGGTTTACATTACCAGAAATTGGGCAAGGGCTCGAAATTACTTTGAGGGAAAGGTGTTAGGCACCCCTCGAGGTCCACAACGGTGGGTCCCGGCCAAACTCATTTTGTGAATTAGTTATTAAGGAAATAAAGCAACTTAAACACATAGGGATTGTTAAAACATGAGTAAAAGAGGTCCTAGGTTTGTTACTCTATAGGATCACTTCTGTGCAATACCCGATAAACTTTCCTCAAATAAAGGTGTTACGTGTGGAATTAGCGCACAGGTCATCATATCCTTTACTACCCAATTACCCTCCCCTTAATGGTTATATAAGCGATTTTAATTAAACGTACTCTATGCGTGTACTGCTCGTCCCTTACTTATGGTCCTGGAGGTGTTTATGACTTCTAGTTAAGGTGGATCTAGACTATCCTATATTTCTTAAAAGGAGAAAATCTAAGAGACAAACAAAACAAATAGGAGTGTCATATAAAGTAACAGCTTAAAGGCCCACATTTACCTCGACAAATAAACAGGCAATTGCACGTCTCAACTAAAAGTATTTCAGACACTTTAAAAGTCCTAAAGAAGGATATCTAGGTGAGCACAAAGCATAATATATACAGTGTTTAATTAAAGTGAGGCAGTGAAGACCAAATTAGTTTGCCTACTGATTTTATCACTTCCTGAATCTGGGAAATTTACAAACAGTCAAACAAACACAGTTTTATAACTTCAGAATTTTAGTTGTCCTATAGGCTTTCCTAGGTGAGGATCAGCAATATCCTATATATATGATATCTAATCGTTAATCAGAACCGCAATAAACCAATAAATGATTTTAAGCAGGCAGTTTGGTTCATTATGTCCGATAGGCATGCTGTCTAGGTTCTAAAAATAATCACGAACGTTACAGAAATGGTTTTATATATTTATCTCTATAAACCCTTTATCTAGGTGTTGGGACAATTTTTATACTTATTTCTTATAGGCATGATTACTACTAAAGAACTAATTTTTATACAATTTGACGGCAGGTATGATATCTAGGTGAATGCACATAGGAGAATTTATGAACATGATTATGAAGGCAGAATTGGTAAACAACCTAGAAACATGATCCCTAATGCAGATGTGAATATGCAGAACTTTTAGAAAACAAAGAAGTTTTGAACAAATAACATGATGAACCTATAAGCATATTTTCTAGTGCACATATAATCCTAATAACATGGTTTCTAATTCACATATATAGTCATATCAATCCTAGGAACATGATTTTTATCCAATTTCCCCACAAAATATGTAAAAGTACCTCCCATTTTACTAATATCCCCAATATCTATTTTACGAGAACTATTATTATAGGGCAAGTGACAAATGAATTAAAGAAATGAAATTTCTACACTATAAGGAGCATGGATAGGCCCAAAAGTAACACCTGGAGGACCAGGCCATCAACCAAGTCCAAAGTGCCAATACCTCATAGTATCCCAGAGGATATACTGGTGTGTCAAAGTTCCCAAGGGCCTCAGGGACCTCGGGCAATGCTCACACCTAGGATCCTTTAAAGAAATGTTTTTTGTGCAGTGTGGAAGAGCCAGCCACAGTGTGTCATAGTTCGGAGGAGTCTCATGGACTCCTAGGCAGTGCTCCCACTGTAGGGGTAGGACCCTAGATATTCTAAGAGTAGGAGTGGAAGATAGTGCTTGAAAATATAAATAGTTTTAAGAAACAATTTAGGAGTAAACAGTTTAAGAGTGAAAACAGTTTAGAGGTGAAAAACACTTTAAAAGTGAAACAGAGTCATTGAAGCATTCTGAAAACAAAGTTTTCAACAGACAAGCAGCAAACAAACACATAATCACAAAGTTTCAAAGCCTAGATTCACATTGCTCAGATTAGCTTAGTTTATTAGTTAACACTAGGTGGCATATAGCATGTTAAGAACAGAAAACTACATAGAGAAAGGATCAGGGGTTGGGCACATAGGAATCAGGAACACATAAACAGAGTGAGAGGGAAAGCATACTGATTAACAGGGACATAGAGAAGGCACGGGTAGGTTGACATTTTACAACAACCAAGTTCATAACACTCACTAAGATATAACATACTGATTTAGGGCCCTTGATATGAAACACATAAGTCTAACTGCCATACCTAAAGATATAAGTAAGCATGTTGACTTAAGGCAAGATACAAGAAAACACAAAATTTAAATACAGTAGTAAATATGCTGATTAAAAGCAGTAAGACATAGACCTAAATACAGAGGTAGTTATGTTGATTAAAATAGTAATACAGAAGTGATCATGTTGGCTGAGATCAAGGAAAATACCAATTCAATTACACAAAGTAGCCATACTAGTTGGAGTTGTAGGACAGGAAAGATAGGACTCTAAATGCAGAAGTAGACATGCTGGTTTAAAGCAATAAACAGGAAGATTGAATCTTAAACACAGAAGTAGTCAGGCTAGTTGAAACACATGAGAGACGGAAGTAAAGCAACAGATAGGAGAGCATATAGGTTTAAGCTTCATGGCATAATAAATAATATTAGGAATGGAAACATACTAGTTAAAGGTAGCAAACAGAAGATGAAAGGTATGCAGGACTCAGTGCTCTAGCCTTGGCTTTCAGCCGACTAGACAATGCAATAAACACAAGTAGCAAAAAAGGTTTTTAGTGAGAGCAGAGTTTGTGTCTGAATGTGTTTATGAACTATTGTTCCTTTCATAATGAGAGTATATATAACACTTAGTAAGGTAAACAAATAAGGCAAGAATAATTTAGCGTTCATAAACAAGGTAACCCAAATAAATCAACAAGTTAATTGGGAAATTTAATCAATCAATCACACGGAAGATCTGGGAAAGACTTGGACTATGGGAGTCAATTAACGGTAAACATTTATGGCTCAAATAAGGCAATATATCAGTCATATACCATATAGGAGTCAATCAAGCCCCTTAAGTCAAATTGATAATCCAAATAAGGCATGCATTAATAATTAAAGTCACAAATAAGGAAATAGGTTAAAATCCCAGAAAATACTAATTTTAACAGGATAAAATCATTGAAACCTAAACAAAATCAATCAATATAACTGGTTAACAGAAATAAACACAATAATGGGAAGAAAAGTTGAAGGAATCAGTGTCATAAACAGAAACATCAAGGGTTTAAGCATATACACAGAAATCAATCAAGCCAGTGAAGAAATAATTAGATTAAACACTTGAAAGTTAGAAAAACCCTTTTGAAGAAGCTTAGAAAGGAACCCTAATTTCAGAAAAGTAATGGAATCCGAATAACGTTAACTAAATAGAAGATTTTGAGAAAAAAAATACCAAATAATACTTAGAACGTTTCAGATCTACGAGGATCTTAACAGACCCAGGTAGTCATAAAACTAGGATTTTTTCAAAAACAACAGAGATAAAAGAAACTCGGTCAAAAGCCATAAATTCGAACTAAAAATAGGAGGAAATCAACACTCACAAACGAGAATGGCCATAGACAGGACCGTAAACAAGTTTCAGACAAAAACCAAGTTGAATCTCTTTGAGATTCTCTTAGAAATCCATGAAGTGAAACAACCATAAGATGTAACAGGCTGGCAATGGCCGGAAAATACATAGAAACCCCATGGGGGGGAGGGGGGGTGTTTTAAAGGTGACAGTGATTAGGGTTTAGAGAGTGGTTGAGAGAGAATGGAGGAATTAGGGAAAGTAGTGACGGTGGAAGAAATGGGAATGAGGGTTAGGGTTAGTTGTTTAGAATTAAAAATGGTAAAAAATAACGTGGACCGTTGATCTTAGATATCAAAGGCCACGATTATGCGAGGTCTTTGAGTTGGGTAGGCACAGAATTGGGCTTGGGGGTTTTGGGCTGGTATTTTTTAATCTTTAAAGGGATTAAAAGAGCTATTTGTTAAATACCCAATTAATTAGTAAAAATAATTTATAAAAATAGTTAGCAGATTATAAAAGTGATTTTCATGCATAAAAATGATTTGAAATAATTACTTAACATTATAAAAATATAAAAAGATATTTTCTTTTGAAATAATGTAATAATGCGTGAGCTATTATTGCAAAGTTATTGCGATTATAACCCAAAAAATATAAATTTGGCTATTTATGAAATAATTAGGCTTAGTATAAGTATAAATTGTAAAATAAAGTCATAAAATATTTATAAAGCTATTTGTAATGCAATTAGTAATTATTTATATAATAAAATACTAGGATAACTTAATTAAAAATCCTTAAAAACGCAGAAATTATGAAAAAAATATTAATTGATGCGAATGCATTGTTTTGAAGGTATATATGCATTTTGAAAATATTATAGGAACAAATTGGGTATCAACAGCTGCACCTCTTTACCCGGGAAGGATGAAAGAGTTGTCGGGTAAAGACATGATTGCCAATTTTGACCGAGTAGGACGATTTGAGAGACATAGGCCGCACTATGCTTTCTGATGCCTACATATCTGTAACGACCCGGTATGTCGTTACGTAGAACCTGTATTAAAATTTCTGTTATTGACTTGTCATAGGTTGGTTATACTGTTATTGATGTGTTAGAGTTGGTAGGCTTGAAATCGAAATGGTTGTAGTGAGAGTTTAGCCACTTAGTCTTTAAAAATAGCCTTAAAGTTGGAAAAGTCAACTGAGAGTTGACTTATTGGTAAACGATCTCGGAATGCGGATTTTATGGCTTAGATAGCTTCGTTAGGTTATTTGGGACTTATAAGTGTTCAGAATAATTGTGTGATGTCCGGTGTAGAATTATGCTTGAATTGGCGAAAGTTAGTTTTTGGCGATTTCCGATCGGCAATGGAAAATAATCTATCGGGGTCGGAATGGAATTCCAGAAGTTGGAATAGGTTCGTAATGTCATTTTGGATATGTCTGCAAAATTTCAGGTCAATCGGAGTTGTTTTGGATAGTTTCGGCATCGTTGGTGGATTTTGGAAATTTCAAAGTTCTTAGGCTTGAATCCGACGTGATTTTGGTGTTTAGATGTTATTTTGGGTGTTCCGAGAGTGCAACTAAGTTTGAATGATCATTTACGATGTGTTGGTATATTTGGTTGGGGTACCGAGGGGCTCAGGATTGATTTTGGGTGGTTAACAGACATTTTGGCCTTGGGAAAGTTGCTATTTTTTGGTGTTGGTGCAGTAGGGGTCTGTTCATCGCGATCACGTGGAAATTGTTGCGATCACGTAGAGCAATTGGGAGCCCGGTCATATTTGTGCATCTCGATCGCTAAAGTCTGGTCGCGATCGCGTGAGGTGAGGAGCTTATGCAGTGCGATCGCGTAGGCCTAGTTCGCGATCGCTTAGAGTTATCCTGGCGCGTGGGGAGCGGGGTCAGTTGTTCTTCGCGATCGCGTGAGTCGGGCTGAGATCGCGTGGGTTGAGGTTCTATTGAACCGCGATCGCGGAGAGTATTTTTGGGCAGTATTAAATTAAACCCTCCGCGACCATTAAACCTTTTAACACCATTTTTGAACGGGAAAAGAGCTTGGATACGGTTTTGAAGAGGGGAAATCAGTGTTCTTCATTGAGGTAAGTATTTTGGACCCTAAAACTCGATTATAGGTGATTAAGGAACATAATATCAGTGTTTAATTCATGAAAATCAGTAGAGAAAGAGGTAGTTAGGGCTTGAGATAATGAGACCATTAGGGGTCGATTTGAGGGGTCAAACGAACTCCGATTTTTAGCGTTCTTTATATGTACAGACTCGTGAGATGATGAAGAACATTTTGGCATAAAATTTGTCGAATTCCGAAACATGGGCCCAGGGGTCGGGTTTTGGCTATATTCGGGTTTTATGCTAAAATTGGTATTTTTCAATTGGAATTCATTCCTTTAGCATAATTTGATGATAAAGATCTGATCTTTATAGACTTGGAGAACTCGGAAGTTGATTCGAGAGGCAAGCGGGTTGCAGAGTAACTTTTCAGGCTAGTTTGAGGTAAGTAATGTCTTTAAATCCTGTCCTGAGGGTATGAAACCCCGGACCTTGCATCCTTTCACGGATTTTGGAATGCAAAGATTGGAAATTTGGAAATATATTATTCTTTAGGAAACTATTGAGTTGCGAAACAGATTTTTAAAGCCTATGCTTAATAGTATTGATATATTTTGATATGTTTTGGGATGTAAGCCATGTTTGAGGCCTAATGTCGATGTGTCCCCTTATGGGCTATTTTTTTACTACTTTCCTCACTTGGTATGTCATAACTTTCACTCAGCCTTTTCTTGATAATTGTTTTGACACTCAGAGTATTTTGATATTATTTCTTGAAAATGAAACACTGTTTTTGGGTCGACAACCCGGTATAACTATGGCTCGAGTGGCATGTTTAGAGTTTCTGACTGAGTGAGGTTGCGGGCTAATATGATGAGGATGTTATGATATGAGAGAGGCCGAGGGCCAATATTGTGAGTGATTTATGCCATGATGTGGCTTGTTTATAGCGCTTGGGCTGTAGGAGCCCCTCCGGAGTCTGTACACACCCCTAGTGAGCGTAGGTACCTACTGAGTGCGAGTGATGTTGCCCGTAGTGCTGATACTGAGTGACGGAGAGGTTGCCCACAGGGCTGATACTGAGTGACTGAGAGGTTGCCCACAGGGCTGATACTGAGTGATAGTGAGGTGCTGAGGGAAATGTTATGAGAGATTATTATGGCCCGAGGGGCAGTTTTACGATGATATTTTACTAAGTTTTGACTATGATTCACTTCATTTTTCAAACGGATTTTACTGAGAGTCTTACTGAGAAATATTTGAAAATATACATGTTTCAAGGGATTTTTGGAAACTGGTTTTCTTAATTATGTATACTGTATTGAGACTCGATGTTTTACCTTTTTGTGGATTGGTGTATCTGTGCTGTGTGTTTCATATACATCAGAATGTGATTTATTTTCATTACTACTGAGTTGGCGTACTCATCATTACTCCCTGCACCATGTGTGCAGATCCAAGTACTAGTGCAGAACAATAGCCATCTTTGTTCGTTAGCAGCAGCTTTACGGGATTTCGAGGTAGCTGTCCTGCGTCCGCAGCTTCTCCATTTCCCTTCCTTTATTAGTATTAGTATTTATTTCATAGACATTGTCAGAGTTAGTTTTATTTCTTAGATGCTTGTGACCATGTTAACTCCAGTCTTGGGGAGGTTTTGTTTAGACTGCTAGATTATTATTACGGTGTAAAGACTTAATGAAATTATTTTATACTATGTTTGCTGTTTGTTATTGATTTGTGAAATATTATAAAAGAACGAATGGGTAGTGATGTGATGGTTGGCTAGCCTAGTTCCACGATAGGCGCCATCACGACCTGTTAGGATTTGGGGTCGTGACAAGTTTGTACCAGAGCTCTAGGTTGCATAGGACTCAACGGTCATGAGCAAGTTCAGTAGAGTCTTGCGGATCGGTACGGAGACGTCTGTACTTATCTTTGAGAGGCTGCAGAACTCTTAGGAAAAATCTCATTTTCTTGTACTCTTTCGTGCCAATCTATTGATTCTTGAAATCTAAATTCTTGTTGTTTCATTCTCTCACAGATGGTGAGGACATTCAATACTGATCATGGTGACCAGACACCAGCCAGACCCACAAGGGGTCGAGGCCGTGGTGGAGTTAGGGGACCATCCTGCGCAGCAGCCGGGACAGTACCACATGATCCCCCTATCGTTCAGGATCAGGTTCTCGCCGATGGCGCTCCAGCGGAACAGGCTTAGGCACCGACAGTGCCTATTGTCATTCCGGGTTTTCAGGAGACTCTTACTCATATATTGACGGTGTGTACCAGTTTAGCTCAGGTAGTTGCTATGTCTACCACTGCAGCTCAGGCTAGGGGAGGCATTCAGACTCTAGATGCCCTGACACCTGAGCAGGATGTATAGGGTATTCAGGCACCGGAGGTAGTCCCAACCCAGCCGGTTGCCCCAGTTCAGGACTATTTGGTCCCAGCTATGCACGAGGATGAGCAGCGTAGGCTGGAGAGGGACTTCAGCCTCCGACTTTCAGCAACACAGAGGGTGAGGGTGCCCAAGGTTTTCTGGATAAGTGCCAGAGAATACTACGCACTGCGGGTATTTTGGAGACCAGCAAGGTTTCATTTGCTACATTTCAGTTTGCGGGTGCTGCTTTCACTTGGTGGGAAGCGTTTGAGAGGCATAGGCCGGTTGGTTCAGCACCCCTTACCTGGCAGCAGTTCTCCATGATCTTTTTGGAGAAGTATGTTCCTCAGACCCACAGAGAGGAGCAACGCAGGCAGTTTGAGCAGTTGCGCCAGGGAGAGTTGTCAATTACTCAGTACGAGATGAGGTTTTCCGAGTTGGCTAGACATGCTTCTAAGTTAGTCCCTACTAACAGGGAGAGGATCAAGAGATTTGTATATGGTCTCATGTATCAGCTTCAGATTTTGATGACTAGAGAGAGGGTGTCTGGAGCCATATTTGAGCAGGTTGTTGACATAGCTCGGTACATTGCGTCGGTTCGTAGGCAAGAGCCTGAGGAGAGGGAGACTAAGACGCCTCGGGGATTAGGTAGCTTCAATGGTGCCCCTTCTAGAGGGCAGTTTTAGCACAACATAGGTCGTCCATTTAGACCTCCACAACCAGTTCGCCCAGCTTACAATGGTGTATATCCTCGCCGTTCTTATCAGGGACGTTCGCCTTTTAGCGCCCTTCCATCTCAGAGCTCCGCCCGAGCATCATCTTATCAGGGTTCTTCTATGCATTGTTCGTCTGGTGGTTATCATGGTGACAGAGGTTCTCGTTAGTTTTCATCTCCAGCTCCAGGTGGTTGTTATGAGTGTGGGGAGTTCGGACATGAGTGGAGGCAGTGTCCCCGTTGCCCTAGTAGTTCATCTCAACAGAGGGTTCAACCCTCGACTTCAGCCCCAGTCACTTCACCACCTACCCAAGTAGCCAGGGGTTGTGGTTAGGTAGCTAAAGGCTGCCCTAGAGGGGGAGGTCGAGCAGGTGGAGGCCAACCACGTCTTTATGCACTTCCGGCTACGCCTGATGCTATGGCGTCAGATGCGGTGATTACATGTGCTATTTTAGTTTGTCACAGTGATGCTTTGGCTTTATTTGACCCTTGTTCCACGTACTCTTATGTCTCATCCTAGTTTGCTCACTTTCTGAATATTCCCCGTGAGTCTTTAGTTATGTCTGTTCATGTTTCGACTCCGGTGGGCGATACTATTATTGTGGACCGTGTGTATCGGTCGTGTCTTATATCTATTGGGGGTCTGGAGACCCGAATGGACTTGATGTTACTCAGTATGGTTGATTTTAATGTGATTCTTGGCATGGATTAGTTATCCCCATGTCATGCTATTCTTGATTGTCACGCTAAGACTGTGACCTTAGATATGGCCGGAGTTCCGAGAGTTGAGTGGAGAGGGTCTATAGAGCATGTACCTAGCAGAGTGATTTCTTAATTAAAAGCTCAACGTATGGTTGAAAAAGGATGCAAATCTTATCTTGCTTTTGTGAGGGATGTTAGTAGTGAGACTCCATCTGTTGATTATGTTCCTGTAGTCCTTGATTTTCCGGATGTATTCCCTACAGACCTGCTAGGCATGCCACCTGACAGGGATATTGATTTTGGTATTGACATGGTGCCAGACACCCAGCCTATCTCTATTCCACCTTACCGTATGGCACCAACGGATTTGAAAGAATTGAAAGAGCAGCTTCAGGAACTCTTAAATAAGGGGTTCATTTGGCCTAGTGTGTCACCTTGGGGTGCACCTCTGTTATTTGTGAAAAAGAAAGACAACTTCATGATAGGCAGCTGAATAAGATTACAGTGAAGAACCGGTATCCCTTGCCTCGTATTGATGACTTGTTTGATCAGGTTCAGGGAGCTAGAGTGTTCTCCAAGATTTATTTTAGATCCGGAGCTGAAGATTCGGGATTCTGACATTCCGAAGACTGCTTTCAGGACCAGATATGGTCATTACGAGTTTCTGGTTATGTAAATTGGGCTGACCAATGCCCCAACCGCGTTTATGCAATTGATGAACAGTGTGTTTCAGCCTTACCTTGATTCGTTCGTCATTGTGTTCATTGATGACATCCTGGTTTATTACGTAGCCAGGAAGAACATGCTCAGCATTTGAGAGTGGTGTTGCAGAGGTTAAGGGAGGAGAAACTTTATGCAAAATTCTCCAAGTGTGAGTTTTGGCTTGGTTTAGTAGCTTTCTTGGGACACGTGGTATCTAGTGAGGGTATTCAGGTTGATCCGAAGAAGATTGAGGCGGTGCAGAGTTGGCCCAGACCATTTACAGCTACGGAGATTATGAGTTTCCTTGGTTTGGCGGGATATTACCGTCGCTTTGTGGAAGGATTCTCTTCTATCGCTTCACCATTGACCAGATTGACCCAGAAGGGTGCTCTATTCAGATGGTCTGATGAGTGTGAGGAGAACTTTCAGAAGCTCAAGTCAGCATTGACCACAACTCCGGTTTTGGTTTTGCCTACTGGTTCAGGTTCTTATACAGTCTATTGTGATGCTTCTAGAGTTGGTTTGGGTGATTGCCTACGCGTCTAGACAGTTGAAGGTGCACGAGAAGAACTATCCAGTGCACGATCTTGAGTTAGCTGCCATTTTCATGCCATAAAGATTTGGCGGTATTACTTGTATGGGGTACAATGTGAGATTTTCACTGATCATCGTAGTTTGCAGTATCTGCTGAGGCAGAATGAGTTGAATTTGCGTCAGAGGAGATGGTTAGAGCTTCTCAAGGATTATGACCTCACTATTTTATATCATCCAGGGAAGGGCAATGTAGTGGCCGATGCCTTGAGTCGCAGAGCCGAGAGCTTGGGGAGTCTAGCTTACCTTTCAGCAGCAGAGCGACCTTTAGCACTTAATGTTCAACCTTTAGCGGGTCAGTTAGTGAGATTGGATTTGTCAGACCCTCCACGGGTATTAGCTAGCATAGCTTCCCGGTCTTCTCTTTATGTTCATATTAGAGCTCAGCAATATGATGATCCGCACTTGTTAGTACTTCAGGATAGGGTTCGTCGGGATGATGCCATGGATGTGACTATTGGTGACGACAGTGTTATGAGGAAGGAGGGCAGTATTTGCGTGCCTAATGTGGATGGTCTTCGAGAGTTGATATTAGCAGAGGCCCACAACTCGCGATATTCCAATCATCCGGGTGCCACGGAGATGTATCAGGACTTGAGATAGCAGTATTGGTGGAGGCGGATGAAGAGAGATATTTTTGAGTATGTAGCACGGTGTCTCAACTGCCAGCAGGTCAAGTATGAGCACCAAAGACCAGGTGGATTACTTTATAGGTTAGATATTCCGGAGTGGAAGTGGGAGCGAATTACTATAGAATTTGTAGTTGGGCTTCCACGGATTTCGAAGGGTTTCATGCTATTTGGATCATTGTGGATAGATTGACCAATTCCCCGCACTTTATTCCTGTCAGTACTTCTTATACTTCAGAGCGATTAGCTGGTAGTTACATTAAGGAGATTGTCCGATTGCATGGAGTTCCGGTTTCTATCATTTCTGACAGAGGTACATAGTTCACATCTCAATTTTGGAGGGCCATACAGAGAGGTACGGGTATTGAGGTAGAGTTGAGCACAACATTTCATCCTCAGACCCACGGGCAGTTGGAGCGGACTATTAAGATTTTGGAGGACATGTTACGTGCTTGTGTGATTGATTTTGGTGGTTCATGGGATCCGTTTCTGCCACTTGCGGAGTTTGTAAATAATAACAGCTACCAATCCAGTATTCAGATGGACCCGTATGAGGCTTTATATGGTAGGAGGTGTAGATCTTTGGTTGGTTGGTTCGAGCCTGGTGAGGCGAAGTTATTGGGCACATATTTGATTCAGGATGCGTTGGAGAAGGTGAAGTCGATTCAGGAGCGACTTCGCACGGCGCAGTCTAGGCAAAAGAGTTATGCGGACCGGAAGGTCCGGGATGTGTCTTTTATGGAAGGTGATAAGGTACTACTGATGGTATCACCCATGAAGGGCGTTATGAGGTTCGGAAAGAGAGGAAAGATGAGTCCACGATTTATTTGTCCTTTTGAGGTATTTCAGAAGGTTGGAGAGGTGGCTTATAGACTTGCCTTGCTACCCAGCCTATCGAGTGTTCATCCGGTATTTCATGTGTCGATGCTCAGGAAATATGTTGGTGACCCGTCTCATGTGTTACACTTCAGCACATTTCAGCTCGAGGATGATATGTCATATGAGGTCGAGCCAGTAGCAATTTTGGCTCGCGGTGTCAGAAAGTTGAGGTCAGAGGATATAGCTTCAGTGAAAGTACAATGGAGAGGTCAGCCAGTGGAGGAGGCTACTTGGGAGACCGAGCGGGAGATGCAGAGCAGATATCCTCACTTGTTTGAGACTCCAGGTATGTTTCTAGACCCGTTCGAGGATGAACGTTTGTTTAAGAAGGGGAGAATGTAATGACCCGGTCTATCGTTACGTAGAACCTGTATTAAAATTTCTGTTATTGACTTGTCATAGGTTGGTTATACTGTTATTGATGTGTTAGAGTTGGTAGGTTTTAAATAGAAATGGTTGTAGTGAGAGTTTAGCCACTTAGTCTTTAAAAATAGCCTTAAAGTTGGAAAAGTCAACTGAGAGTTGACTTATTGGTAAACTATCTCGGAATGCAGATTTTATGGCTTGGATTGCTTCGTTAGGTGATTTGGGACTTAGGAGTGTGTTCAGAATAATTTTGTGATGTCCGGTGTAGAATTAGGCTTGAATTGGCGAAAGTTAGTTTTTTTGCGATTTTCGGTCGACAGTGGAAAATAGGCTATCGGGGTCGGAATGGAATTCCGGAAGTTGGAACAGGTTCGTAATGTCATTTTGGATATGTCTGCAAAATTTCAGGTCAATCGGAGTTGTTTTGGATAGTTTCGGCATCGTTGGTGAATTTTAGAAATTTCAAAGTTCTTAGGCTTGAATCCGACGTGATTTTGGTGTTTAGTGTTGATACCCAATTTTTCCTCAATTTTTTTTTCAAACTTGCATATATACCTTCAAAATAACTCTTTACAATAATTGATATTTTTTCCATAATTTTCCGTATTTTTATCAAATTATTTTCCTGTTTATTTTTTATGTTCCATAATTATTCATAATTATGCATAAATGATATTATAAACGATTTCAAGACATCTTCTTGCTCAATATGTTATTCAATAATCTTATTTAGCTCCATTAGAATTTAATTATTTCGCACATTAACCAATATTTGCATTATTTAGCTAATTTCAACAACTTTGCGATAATAGCATGAATATACATTTTTATCATTTTTAAAAGCAAAAACTGATCATTTTATATTTTCTATAGTAGTTAACTATCTTAATTTTATTTATTTGGTTTTAATTTCATCTTACACAATTATCAGCTATTTTAATTAGTAATTATCTTATTTCTTAGGGTATTTAACATTTAGCCCATTTTTATTTAAATTCTAGCCAACCTTTAACCCAACCGCACCTGACCCTAAACCCACTTTTTAACCCAGCCCAACTAATATCCTACCCGGCCCAACCCTCAAATTAATCTGAGCCGTTGATCAATTTAGATCAACAACCCAGATTTCTATTTCCTTAATTAATTCCTAACCAAACCTCCGACCCCTCTCATTCACACCCCTCATTTTCTATCTCTCGTTCTCTCTCTATCTCTCTCCGTTCTTTTATGGTTCTCTCTAGAAGCCTCCCTTGGCTTCTCTCCTCCGATGGATTCTGTTCGTCTTCTCCGGCTGGTTCTCTCACTGGAACCATGGTTCCTCATCATCTCCTGGTTATCTATCCTCCTTGCACCGGTCGAGTGATACCCTAAAGCCCTCAGGCGAACCTGGAGTGGTTCACTCACCTCTCATGGTCCCCACGGCATTTTCCGGCCTCCCCTGGCCGTTTGAGTAAGAACTACAACCTTTTCGGCTTAAGCCGGCGACGTCTTTGAGGTTTTTCCTACCTCTCTGGGTTCCACGAAACCCTAACCCTATGTCTTTTTTATTTTCTCTAGATCTACTTTAGATCTACGATATTACGAATCTTCTTTACATGTTCTTCTCTGAAAAAACCTTCATCTTTAACGATCTTTCATTTCAAAAAACTAGGGTTTCTTAACCCCTATCAAAAAACGATTCTTCTTCCGATTTTAAATGTTTTCTACTATGTTTAAACGATTCTCTTATGCTTTTCTTGCTACTTGACTGATTATGCTAAAAGCCCTAATTTTTGGGTTGTCTCTGACAATGGGTTCGATTAATCCGTATTTGTATGTGTTCCTCATGAATATCTGGTGCTTTCATGCATGTTTTATGTATTCTTTTGCTCCTTGCTCCATTTGTTGTTAGGGTTCTGCTTCTCTACTATTCCTCTAACTGTTCGCTTAGGGTTTCTCTGATTTTTGTTCAATATGTGTTATTTATCGTCTAATAATTCTGATTAGTGGTTTATTGACTTTTTACGTAACACTCTTTACTTATTTTATGTATCTCCCTCAGAACTGTGGTATTTTCCTAGAACTGTGATTCTGTATATTTTCTTGGAACTCTTTACTGATTTTCGAATATTTCCTTACTTGTGTGATACTTTCCTTAGTTGGTATTGATTCTCTATGATTGGGATCTCACTCGATATTTTCTTGACTACTTTGCAGAATTAAATTGTGCTCCGTCTTACCTTTTCCGTATATAAACATGTTGTCAATTACTCTCATATACTTTTCTTATACATCCTGTATTTAGTCGTAATTGCATGCTATATACTTTTACTGCTCCCATTAGGGTAAGAATTAGTTTCTAATTGATTCCTTTTCCTTATTTAACATAATTTGTGCCCGTTTGAACTATGACTCCCTAATTAAAAGGAGTCTGGGTCTTAATTGATTCTTATTAGTATTAGTTCCATAATTTATTGCTTAACTATGATCTCTGCCTTATTTACTACCTAGTTTCAAAACTATATATACTTCTAGTCTTTCAATAACAAGGAGGGAACAAGACACACTGTTCTAAGCTCTCTCTTACACACACACACATATTGTCTTGCTTCTCTTGCTGTTACTTGCAACTCAGTCGGCTGCAAGCCAAAACTGAGTGATTCTATTGTGCTATTGCTTTGCTGCCCTATTGTTCTGTTGCATCTACACACTACTGCTCTGCCTCTCTTCACTTTGCTGCTCTTGATTTCTCTCATTCAACTGGTATGGTTTCAGTTTAAGCCTACAACATCTAAAACAATATGTTTCTGTTTGTATTAAGATTTCTTCTATTTCTCTTATGCTTCTACTTGTGGTTCTGTTGTTTGCCTTGCAATTAGCGTGTCTAATCTGTCTATGTGATCTTCCTTTAGTTCAGCATGTTTATTTTGTCTATGTGATCTCTCTTTCCCTCTATGTTTAGCATGTCTACTTGTCTATGTGATCTCTTTTTCCCTCTATGTTTAGCATGTCTACTTGTCTATGTGATCTCTTTTACCCTTCAGTTCAGCATGTCCAGTACTTTTCTTATATGTTTCATTATGAATCTACCTTACCCTCCCTGATTCTTGACACTACAAGCATGTACTCATGATACCTAGTTACTATGTAATCCTGAACCTTTCCCTTGAACCTAATGTGTAACTCTGTCTGGCACCCCCTCAATCTAATGCTATTATACTCTTTGGCATGAACATTTGTGATAGATCATTGCTGTAACTAGTTAAGTTCTGTAAGACTTCTCTTATGTTAACCTAAGTGCAACTATGCTTTCACAGATGTATTACTTGTCCCCAATTCCCTTTTCCCTGTTTGTGTTTGTTTCCTGAACTATGTATGTTTTCTAAGTTGCTGATTGTCCTGTCTCTTTTCCTCTTCAAACTAGTTTCATAAAATAAACTCTTATGCTGTTCTCTAAAGCTATTTTTCAAAACAACTATGTCAGAAAACTCTTTTCAACTCAACTCCTTCTAAAAACTATGAGCACATCTCACTACTCCTAGTTTCTAAGTTCAGCCCCCTTCGTGTGAGCACTGCCTTGGGGACCATTTGAGTACCCATTGAACTCTGACACACAAAGTTGGCATTCCACACTGCACCTACTCATTCCTGGCTAGGGTACTCGGGGTGTGAGCACTGCCTGGGATCCTCTGAGGTCCTTAGGAACTCTGACACACCTGGGTTATAAACGGTCATGGAATATGTCATTGTTGGATCTGGAGACTTGGGCCTACTGTTAGGCTCCCTATAGTGTAACTTCTTAATTTTCTTATTTACTTATGTAATTTGTGCAAAGCTGGTATGTAATAATTAATTGTAAAAACGATTATGGGGTTTGATAGTGAAATTGTTGGGGTTATGCACGCTTAGTATAGATACGGGTAGAAACCATGCTTGTAGGCTTATTTTATATGTGCGCAATAGTCACCATGCTTAGGAATACATGCCATTCATGCATTAGATACCGTGATGTTTAGGTTTATTTATTTCAGCATCCCCATCGTGCTCATATCCACTTAGAAATCATGTTCCTAGTTAAGCAACAATAGAAATGGTTGTTATAATGTTACTGCCTCTGCATTTTCACAATTGCTTCATCTAGAAATCCTGTTTTAGGTTAAATAATAACATCAACTATCGAATCTTGCATTAGAAATCATGTTACCTTAGGATTTCGTTCTCAGCATTCTCATGTTATCT